>CAUZXS010002511.1:17500-177500 GCA_963585895.1 Sepioteuthis lessoniana | reverse complement strand
ACACAATTTAGTGTCATACCTTGGATAGGCTTACTTGGGGGAAAGGTGATCTTAGCTCCACTACAGAGGATGCAGTTAACATATAAAAAAGTAAAGTTGGCGACCTTAGTCGAGGGTGACCAGAAGGCTCCCTTTTCAATAGCTACGACACCAAGGTGTAGAGGAGGGCACTACTCCATTCTCAGGATTGCTCCACTTTACTCTTGATTCTTACGTTATAATGCTGAGTGTTAAGCAAGGCAGCATCAAGTACCATTTTTTGAGTCTTTGGTATGACTCAACCTGGGATTGAACCCCGGTCTCCAGGATCATTGGCAAACACTCTACTCATTAGGCTAATGGACCAGTTAACATATACTAAATAGAAACTTAAGTGATGATGCATATAAGAGAGAAAAAAGTAAGTGATTTATATTCTAATCAATGAAAGATGAAACTGGGATTAAAAACATTTTTCTTTACTCAAATAAATCATCTAAGGTAAAACTGAACATAAATTTGAGTCTTACTGGGAGCTTATACTGTTCTTTTCTGACACAAGAAAAATGACTCAAGTGAGCTGTAATTTAAAAGCTGCTAAAGATTAAACAGATGAATGAAAATATATGTCATTCGGGAATATTAGAAGCAGAAACCATCAAAAAAACACACATACACATCTACGTACATATGTCGGTAGCATTTTCTCTTTTAAACATGCTTGATTAAATAGGATGGACACTTCATCTCTGCTTATTCTATCTTTGATCTGTTCAAGTCTTCATAGGAAATGCTTGACTCAAAATTCTTTTCTGTAATATTCTTCCTTCGACCCTTTATATAAATGTATATGACTTATTATTGTGGTTGTCATTTCATTACTTTTTCCCTTAAAGATGGCTCCAGTTTGAGCTGAAAATACTAGGGAAAAATATGGTGTCTTCCTAAAATCATTCTATCCAAACATCAAACAACTCAATGGATTAAAGATAGAATGGGCAGACATAAAGCATCGGTCCTATTTAATCTGACACATTTAAATATATATATATATATAGAGAGAGATAGATAGATAGTTAGAGAGGGGGGGGACAGACTGATCAGCAGATCTCTAAGTTGAAAATAAGGTGGAAAAAATGTAGCCATGACTTGGATAGACTACAAAGCAGCATATGACATGTTCTCACACACTTGGATAATTGAATGCGAGAAAATGTTTGAAATATCAGAGTAAATCATTTACCTCAGCATGAGAGGTATGGAAAACTGTTCCTCAAAGGCCTGGAAATGAGACTGGGGCAACTAGAAGTGAGAGGAAGAATCAAGACTATCTAGACCACAGCACTGCTGAAATCAACTAGAATACTTAGAAGCATTCTCAATACTCCAGACTTTAGTTAAAACTGGTGTGAAAAACTTGCTTAGAGTTATAAACATAATGATTGACATTTAAACTATAAATCCATTCTTATCATTCATCACTCCGGGCAGGTCTTCTAGACTGCATTTGGTATCCACACAGAGTTGATGTTTTTGCTAGCACTCGCATGTTTATGAATAAGAGTCCATAGGAGAACACTACTTATGAGTTAGTCCTTGTATATATATATGTGTGTGTGTGTTTGTATATATATATGAATATGTAGGGTAATAAAAATGCATTTTTATATACATATAAATATACATTTAATATTAGTAGAAGCAAGATATGTAACCAGTAATATAAACTTCCAATGAATGAGATCTGAATTCAAACAAAAGCACACACTTAGTGGTATATATATATATATATATATATATATGTATAAATTGCATACTGTATTTTTGTGTATATATATATATATTCTTGGATTATATCTATATGTGTACATTCAAATTATATATATATATATATATATATATATATATATACACACACTCTAAAATAATATTAAATTACATACATACATGCATACATACATATTATATTGGTCATGAAGAAAACAAATAATAAAATCATTAAATTTTATCTCCCTGAATCAGAAATAATATTGCCATATTTGTTGGAGAGATCTATGTCCCACTGGATGACTAAATCCTTCCATATTTGTAAAAAAATAATGAAACTCTTCTGACTTCGAGATAAAAACAAATGATCTACAGTGGGCAGAAAACCAGATCAAATCTTTTCAATTTGTTTTCTTTATAACAAATGACAAAGAACAGTGACATAACACATGCAAAGATGGGCAAAGTAGATGGGAAAGGATTATTACTTACATGAAAAACATTGTGTTCTTCATTCTTAAGGGCATTTAAAGATACATTTTATTAGGCACATGTACATTTCAGATGAGAAAGCAGCAAGATTTGAAAAAAAAAAGAAAAATTTAGACAAATCCATTTTCTTTTTTTTTCTTTTAAAGATATTTCTATATTATTCTTGTTGGAAAATTCATGAGATATAAGTTTATATATTCATTTTTGACTAGCAGATATGGCCAGCAATGCTCGGGAAAAAAAAAGATGAAAGATAAAATTCTTTAATGAAATAATTCTAAAGTAGACTAGATAATCTGTGAATCTATGGGTTACCACTCTAACAGAAGTATAATGATGATACTGGTGATCCAAATTAGGAAAAAGCTTGATTGCCATTTTATAGTTATATTCATTATATTGAGAATTTGGATGATTAAAAAAATGATGTTCATTGTGAATGCAGAAATCATAAAATTATCATTCAGTGTTAGATTGGACTGAATTTTGTTTTATTAAGATAATTTTAAATGCATTATTGGCTACCGTGGTTGAGGGTAACCAGAAGGCTCCCTTTTCAATAGCTACTACACCAAGGTGTAGGGAAGGACACTACTCCTTTCCTGGGATTGCTCCACTTTACCTTTGATATGTACTTTATATTGCTGAGTGTTAAGCAAGGAGGCATCAAATACGATTTTAAAGACTTTGGTATGATGCGACCTGGGATTGAACTCAAAACATTTTAGCTTAAAATTGATCATCCAGAAAGCAAATACAATTGGCATATGAAGGTCTTCCCAACTAGATATTGAGTCTTTTTTTAAAAGAAAATGTGACAAAACTGATTTATACAGAAAGTAAAGATTATAAATATCTGTTAAACAAAATATTTTTAGAATATTATTCTTATCCCAGGCAATTCCGTGTTCTTCTGCTAGTATATACATGGTGTCTCAATATACATGTGGGCCCATGTGACTGCTAATAAGTCTACTAATAATAATGTTGTGTTCTTTTTTGTTTTAGATTTTAAAATAGTATACTACAACAATTATTAATCCTTGATCACAATGCCTTGGACAAGAGAGGAAAAAATATTTTGCGTCACTACTTATTTAGAGATAAAATCATTCAAAACTGTTTCAAAATAGATGTAACCCATTAATAGGATAATGATTTATTACTGAGATAAGAAACAACAAAAAAAAGATTGCATGTCCTGGAAGTTGATAAAATACCAATTTAAAAAAATTGATTTAATGTCTCAAGCTCAAAGGATGCATTTTTACAGAACATATTCCGAATGACTGCCATTGTGCTTGTCTCAATAAATAGGCTTTATTATAAATGACCTACCATTTCAATATAACAATAAAAGAATGTTAAATACTGAGGAATTTTTTCTAAGTAAATGAAAGAAAAGAAAGAATAATTTAGGGGTTTTGTTGCATAGAATCTTTTGTTGTTTGATCAGTACAAAGAGTAATGAAATGGTTATTCTAACTTGTATTTTAACATCCAAATGTCTCAATAATAAATCATTATCATGTCAATGGATTGCATCTGTTTTGAGACACGGTGTGATGGGTAAATTGTTACCATTTTTAAAAAATCATTAATTTCACATAAACACTTTTTTTAGACTTTACTGTGCAATAAATGTGTGAGGTGCCGTGGAGTAAGAGACCAACATAACCCAGTGCAATACTAAATATGAACTGAAGACAAAGATAATGGTAGCATTTACCAATTTAAAGAATGAGGTTGTTAGAAAAGCTCAGAGGAGATTTTGAAATTAGTTAGAGGTTGTGGTTGAAGCCAATGGCAATTTCTTAGAAGAAATTTAAATTGTTGTATTTTAAGATATTTTTAAGTAAGTAAAGTTGGCAACCAGAAGGCTCCCTCTTCAATAGCTACAACACCGAAATGTAAGGGAGGGCGCTAATCCTTTCCCTAGATTGCTCCACTTTACACTTGATACGTAACTTATATTGCTGAGTGTTAAGCAAGGAAGTATCAAGTACCATTTTTAAAGTCTTTGGTATGACACAACCTGGGATTGAACCCAGTTGTGTAATTCTGAAACCTACTGCACCCTGAATATAATCCTACAGAGAGACAGGAAAAGGAGATCGTTATATAAAGGTGGACAGGAGCTAATGAAGGAAAAGGGAGACAGATATACCTAAGAAGACAGGACTTAATAGACAGAAACAAACTGAAATATATAGCAAGATATACAAAGGGAATAGGGAGAGATAAATGAAAAGGAGACATGTATATGTAAGGAGAGAGGGGCTGTTAAAGAGGGACAAACTGAAATATTCACCTTGTTATACACATGATAAATATGGAGAGATATATGTCAGGAGATGGGACCTGATAGAGAGGAGAATACAGATATATCTTGTGAGATCAATAGATACTCATAGACACAAAAGATAAATAAAGTTCAGTCTAAAGCACAAAGAATGTTTTCAATTGTTCTACAAAAAGGAAAAATGACAAAAATATCCCAAAACTAATTTCAAAGTTACAGGTGACCGTGGGCCACTATATTGGTAATTCTTTTAAATAGAAATGCATAAATTCGATTTTATGTAGACTACTAAGTGAGGCACAAAAGAGAGAAATTGTCCACATAAAACCAACAAGTCTCCAATGAAATGAACTTGTCAGTGAAACTCTATTACAGAAATAAAAGAAAAACAAGTGATGCAACCATATAAAGATAAAAACTAAAACTATCCTGGCATCAAAGCCTTTGAATATGAAAGTGGAAAAAAAAGAGTTGATTACCCACAATGCATCTGACAGTAGGTGTATTGTTAGGTACTAAAGTCACCAATCAACAAACAAGTAGGCTTTATTAGAAATGACCTACCATTTCAATATAACAATAAAAGAATGTTAAATACTGAGGAATTTTTTTAAGTAAATGAAAGAAAAGAAAGAATAATTTGGGGGTTTTGTTGCATAGAATCTTTTGTTGTTTGATCAGTACAAAGAGTAATGAAATGGTTATTCTAACTTATATTTTAACATCCAAATCAAAGAATTTTTGTTGTTGTTGTTGGAATGCTATCAACTATTAAATTAGACCATAATCAGTTTGTAATAAAAAAAGAGAAGTGAAAAATTTTATTTTTTAAAAATAAAGAATGGGAGAGAAAAAGAGAGAAAAAATAGCTAATATTGAACAATAAATGAGTTGCTGAAAGAAGAAATAGATAGAAAAGGAAAACGGAAAAGCTGTGAAAAAAAAAAAAGAAATTGTCAAAACAAATAAACAAGAATATAGAAAGAATGAAGGAATAAAGTATTGAGAGAAAACTACAAAAAAGGGGAAGAAAGCAGGAAAGAAATTGAAAGAGAGATTAAAGGAAAAGTAGAAGTGAAGCTTAGATGAATGAGAAAGAAAGAAAGAAAGAAAGAAAGAAAGAAAGAAAGAAAGAAAAAAAGAAAGAAAGAAGGAAAATGAAAAAAGTAAATACAGAAAAGATCATTGCAAAAGAAAGAAAGAAAGAAAGAAAGAAAAAAATTAAAAATGTACAAAGAAAGAAAGAAAGAAATAATCTAAAAAAAATAAGAAAGAAGCTGAAAGGAAAGAATAAAGTCAAATGAAAAAAAGAAGAAAGAGAAACAATAAAAAGGGAATAATATAAAAGAGATAGAAAGAAAGAAAAAATTGAAAATATATTAAAGATAAAGGAAAAGGAAAAAATAAAGACGAGTTAAAAAGAAAGATAATTAGAAAAAGGAAACAATAAGAAAAAAAGGAAGAATAAAAGAAAGAAAGAGAAAATAAAAAATGTAAGAGGAATGAAACTAAGAATGAAAATACAATTTAAAGAATGACGAAAACTTAAAAAAAAAAAACAGAATAGGAAAGAAGAAGAAAAAGGGAAGAATAAAAGAGAGAAAGAGAAAAGAATAATTTGAATTTTGCTTCATCATATGAGATAGAGTGATGTTGCAGAAAGAAAAAGAAAGGAATGAAACATTATGAAAAGATAGAAAGATTGAAAGAGAAACGTCAGAGTTTGGAATCCAGATCTGAGAACAACATCATTTGCCAGATCAAGGCGGAGATAGATTGAGCAAAGTTGACCAGAGCATAGATCAAACTGTTACAGATCAGTACACTCAGTCGAGCAACTTTATTTGTCGAAAAGCCTTTTGTAAAGGGTGAGACATCAAAAAGAATAGTGGGTAAATATTGTTCATTGATCAAGTAAGGCTCAACGTGTCAAAAAAGGAATAAAACATAACAACAACAAATGGTATTTTAAAAAAAAATGCTCTTTCTCTTCTTGGTACATTGTTTTGTTCAATTTCTGTATATTTTATTATTTTTACGGTTTCTTGTTGACTGAGGTTGAGGAAAAATTTAAACAATAGACAGAAAAATACCCAATAGATATTATAGGAGTAAATAGGGGCTATCAATTTTTTTGCTTAAATTTACTATTTTTTAACATAGAAATAATGATAAAAGCTTAAAAATAAAAAATGATAAAATGATTAAGTAATACAAAAAAAAAAAATCATCAAAGTAATCTCCCTTGATGCTCTTCAAGGTTAGAGGATCATTAGACATAATAGAAATATTTATACATAAACAACATTCCACAAATTTAGCTTGTTTTGTCTTTTTTATGCATTTTTTGTTGGGTGGTGGTTTAGAGGGAGATTTTTTTTCTTTTTTGTATATATAAATCTATACTTCTAACGGGTGAACTTTGCACTCTTCATTTCATAGATCAGGTTAAATTGAGACCTTAGCCGATCAACTGGAAGGCTAGTTTAGACTGCTAATGACTTATTAAGAAGCATTAATAAGGGTTGGAAAGCTGACTGCTATAGATCAGTGAAAGCTGAGAAATGATGGGGAGGCAAAAAAACAGAAAAAAGAAAATAGCAAATTACCCAGAAGGCCATAAAATAAATTATCCATACTCGTGTAACACAATCCAAAGCATTAAACCCTGAATAAAATAAGTAAACTGACAAAATGAATTTCCTTTTTGATGTATGGTTCAGTCATTTTTCTCACTTTTTTTTTCACTTTCTGAATGAATAAATGAACAAATAAATAAATAAATAAAAAGATATTTTCATTTTAAAAAAAGTGATTGCTGGAAAGGAAGAAATGATTTTGAAATGAAATGAATTGAAATTGAAAGAGAATGAGAATAATAAGAATTTTTTAAAAAGAGGAAAAAGAATGGGAAAAAATAAATAAAAGAGAAAAATCTTTGAGGTAAAAGGAAGAAAAAAAGCTAAAAGCTGATAGGGGATGTGGAATTGCAATCCTGATCTTGTATCAAATTTTCATTTGATTTTTATTAAATTTAAAAAAGAAAAGAATTCTGTGACACAATTCAAAAGGGTCCAGAATGAAATGCAGAAGACTTAAGAGATTATATTTATCTCAAAATAAATTGGCTGTTTGAATTTTTTTTCATTTCTGAGGTCATCATTTAAATCAATCCCAGGTCATATTCTGGTGATCCCAGGATGCTTTGTTTCTCCCCATTTTGAATTGTTATCTACTAAATTTGTGATCCTCATGTTTACTCGCAGGACTTACCATATTACATCCAAATTTTAAAATGTTCATTGATGTTCATAAAATAGTTTGTTTGGTTTGGTTTCTTTGTTCTGATGACATATCAACCTTTGTGGGTTAATTAATACCAAAGCCATCCTCGTAAAAGAACAGTAGTGGTTTGGTTTGGTTTTATGGCATATCAACCATTGTTGGTTATTTAATGCCAAATCCTGTTTTCACATAAATATTAAATATATGATTTGTAAACACATTTTTAGATACCTGCAATTAAAAGGATCAAATAGTTCTATTTCAAACAATTCAATTTAGTTTAGACACAGTTAAATGATCAAACAGTTCTATATCAAGCAATTCAATTTAGCATGAGTCATTTGTCTGCACTCAGTTTAAAAACAGTAGAGATGCTATTTAATCCATAGCTGGTAGAATAACAAAGTTTTAAACCTTTCCCAAGGGTATTAGTTTGAAATTGAACATAAAAGTATGACTGTAATTTGAACTTGCTTACTATAATTTTGCAGTCCAACACATTAGCCACTATGCGATAGGGTCTCCACAGCCAAAGTACTTTGTGTTAAAATCTTTTATTTATTGATAAACATGCACATTTTTAATAGAACTAGTGACCCAAGTTCAAATTCTGAATGAGATGGTCTGGATTTTTTTGTACTACTGCCCTTGGGAAAGATATGAATTGATTCTCCTTCCAGATATAGGTAAATAGTTGATCAGATAATGCTCTTTTTGCCTTGCAACTAGTCAAAGGTAAGAGAAACTCTGAACGCAGTTTAGTATCATAGAATTGTAAGCCCTCTTTCCCCAAAATTGTAAAAGAAAAAACATCTTGTACATTTCTGTATATGATTTCACCTCATTTATTGATTCAATAGTTTCTTACAATTTTCTTGTTTTGCATCCTGCCTGTGACTGAGGGATTGGTGTGTGTGTATATATATATATATATATATATATATATATATATATTTTTTTTTTTTTTTTTTCTCAGAAAAAATGGCTTCGAGCTGACAAAGAAAAGAAGCTGCGAGTAATATTGAACAAGTCCTGGCGGCAACGCCCCACAAGACACCAATTATACAGCCACCTGCCTCCCTTCACGAAAACTATATAAGTTAAATGAACCAGACATGCAGGACACTGCTGGAGAAGCAGGGACAAGCTCATAAGCAATGTACTCCTATGGACCCCCACATATGGCCGGGCAAAAGCAGGACAACCAGCATGAACATACATTCAGCAGCTATGTGAGGATATGGGATGTAGCCCTGAAGACCTGCCAGAGGCAATGAATGATGGGGAAAAGTAGCAAGAGAGGGTCAGGGATATCCGTGCTAGTGGCACGACATGATGATGATGATTATATATATATATATATATATATATAGGAAAGTCACCCCAGTAGCTATATGTTCTTGTTGTCCCACAATGTTACATATGTTGGTGGTATGCAGGTTGATAAACAAAGAAACCAAATCAAATTCTCTGAGATGTACTTAACTGCTGTTACTGTTTTGGGTCAGGTTTTTTGGTTTAAGAGCATATCAACTCTTGATGGTTATTCAATGCCAAATCCTATTTTTACATAAGATTTTTTAGTGAATAGTTCATAGGTAACATTTTTAAAAAAAGCCAGAGCTCATTTGTTTGCACATAGTTAAATGGTTATTTAATATATATAATATAATTCACCAATGCCTCTCTGTACGGCTAAAGTTCTATTACTTTTGCTCTGATATCAACCAAACCAAATATTTTTAGGATTGCCTGAGGGTTGGTTTGATGCAATATTCAGAAATATTTTTTTTTAAGCTGTTTGTTTCGGTTTAAGTTCTTAGTTTGAATGACATATCAACCTTTGTTGAACATTTTGATAATAACCTATCAATGTCTTATTGCAGTTGGCTGTTGTGTCTGGCATGAAGGCAATGATGTGTCATTGAATTCCTCAGCACAGACAAATTTGTATCTACTAACATTGATCAACACTTGCTGAAAAGCTAAAATCAATTCTGATGTACAAGGAAGTGCATGTGGTGCAATGGTTACCATCACAGGAAATGGATACGGCAATACAAGTTCAAATCCTAATATTCAAAGCACTAATACCCTCGGGGAAAGGTATGAATCTAATTATTTTCCCTCCACTATGGGTAAATAGTAGGACAGACTGGGTTCTTTAGCCTTGGTTAGGCAACCAGTCTAGAAGAAAGAAAACTCTGAATTCAAACCAGTTAAACTCCATTTAAAAACTGATCCTGTTTCACATCCTGCCTTTGCAGAGGGGTTGGTAAATACATACACAAGTAATAATTACTCATAATTTACCTGCACTAAGTTGAAAACAAAACTAGTCCCAAGTAAAAAAAAAGGTTCAATCAACTAAGAAGAATTATGCTGTAAGTTTAAACATCTGAATCAATTTACTTCAGCAAATTAAGCAAAGGGTTTGGTTTGAAATTTTCAGATTATTACCAACGACAGTCATCTAAAGAAGGCTGGAGAATGACTATGACAACAACCAAGAGGTGCCCGTGGTGTAATGGTTATCGTCGTAGGAAATGGATACGGCGACACGAGTTCAAATCCTGGACGAGACTAATTGCATTTCACATAGCACTAATACCCTTGGGAAAGGTATGAATCCAATTACTCTCCCTCCAGCTATGGGTAAATAGTAGGGCAGACTGGGTTCCTCAGCCTTGGTGAGGCAACTAGTCTAGGAGAAGGAAAACTCTGAATTCAAACCTGTTAAACTCCGCTTAAAAAACTGACCTTGTGTCATATCCTGCCCAAGCGGAGGGGTTGGTAAATATGATGACAACAACCAAGATGAAGACATTAATGTAAGTACATCAGTGTACATAATGTTACAAGTACCTTCAAGAGACTAACAGGGTGTGACTGAAAAATATGGTGACTGAACCTTTAAATTTGAATGAAGTTATGTATATAGCTGACAAGTTACATAATAAAAGAATGATATATAGATGTCTAGACTGCTGTCTCGATGAGTCAGTACCAAGTTTTAAAAAAATTTATGAAGCCAGTCGCAATACTTTTCAAACTGCAGATTTTGGTAAAACACAGGATTGTGCAAGTGCAGCAACTTTTTCTTCTTTCCAGAACTGAAATTTAATTTAAAGATAAGATCTGAGGCCATGGAGGTCATTAAAAAATATGATGGCCCAGCTTCATACAATATTAAAACAGTCTCCCCAGTGGACTGTATAAATAATTTTGTTCAAAATTACCTAATTACATAATACTCGTGAATATGGCAAGAGATGATGAGGAGAACATTAATCTAAATGAAGAAACTAATCAGTGTACATCAGTGTATATAATGCTATTGGCCTAATGAGTAGAGTGTTCACCAGTAGTCTGGGAGACCGGGGTTCAATCCCAGGTTGGGTCATACCAAAGACTCAAAAAATGGTACTTGGTCCTGCCTTGCTTAACACTCAGCATTATAAGGTATAGATCAAAGGTAAAGTGGAACAATCTAGGGAAAGGAGTAGTGCTCTTCCCTACACTTCGGTGTAGTAGCTATTGAAAAGGGAGCCTTCGGGTTACCCTTGACAGTAGTCGCCAACTTTACTTACTTTTTTTAGTGCCTTCAAAATAGTAGTACAGCCCAATTGGCAGAAGGGTAAGACTCCCTCCTAATGATCATCCTGGATATGCAAGAGACAATCTAATGGGAAGTGTCTTGTCCTGGAACTTTGGGGAATGCGGAATACTATTTTATTGTCATTACCCCCAAGTTCACTCTGACTCAGAGTACGAGTACCTGTTAGGGTTCTATCTATGGGTCAAATAGAACAGTTTAATCATTTACTATACTTGAAACTATTTAATTGTGTGCAAACAAGTGAACTCTGGTTTGTTTAAAAAATGTTACCCGCAAACTATTCACTGAAAAATCATGTATGTATAAACAGGATTTGGCATTAAATAACCATCAAGGGTTGATATACCCTTAAACTAAAAAACGTGACCCAAAACAGTAGCAGCAGTTTTGTACAACTCGGAGAATTTGGTTTAGTTTCTTTGTTTAATGGCATAACAACTGGGTTATTTAATGCCAAAGCCATCCTCATAAAAGAACAATAGTGGTACTATTTAACCCATAGCTAGAAGGAGGGGATAAGGGGGTTTATACCTTTCCCAACAGTTGGTTCAAAAGAAAATATGATAGTACAACTGGAATTTGAACTCACTAACTATGATGTTACAATACAGCATGTTAACTATCACACCATGGAGACTTCACCCACCTTCCACTCGGGGAATTTAAAGTTATACGAGGTAAAATTCATCATCATCATCATATCGCGCTGTTAGCACAGATATCCCTGACCCTCTCTCGCCACTCCTCCCTATCGTTCATCGCCCTTGGTAGGTCTTCAGGACAACATCCCGTATCCTCACATAGCTGCTGAATGTATGTTCGTGCTGGTTGTCCTGCTTTTGCACGGCCATGTGTGGGGGTCCACAAGAGTATATCTCTTACGAGTTCGTCCCTGCTTCTCCAGCAGTGTCCCGTATGTCTGGTTTGTCTAACTTGAATAGTTTTCGTGATAGGGGGCAGGTGGCCGTACAGTTGGTGTCTTGTGAGGTGTTGCCGCCAGGACTGGTAAAATTAATTTTGGATTACGAGTGTAAAATTATTTATGATTCACCTGTACTAAGTTAAAAATAAAACTAGTCACAAGATTATGAAAACTAAACCAAAAACAAACATACAAATTTTATTACTTTTATAGCCTGAGTTATTTGATATATCAACAGCATAGACTCCTTGGAATTCATTTTTCTGACATAAATCTTGAATTATAAGAATGATTCTCAGACTATTACTTTTTGATTAGGCATTTTCTTTTATTGAATAAATAAAAAAAAGAAAAAGAAAATATTTTTAATTCCAGGAATATAGAATTGTGACATTTAATTACAGATGTTCTCATTCATTCTTAAAAGGAAATAAAAATCTCTTCATATTTTCATTTAGGGTTTTCTATCTTTTCTTTGCCCTTTTCCTTTTATAAACTATGAAATGAAACATAAAATATAAAGATATATATGAATAAAAAAAAAATTGTATTTTTATTAAAAATTACAAAAATAAATAGTTAAAAATAAAAAATTTAAATAAAAAAAAATAAAACAAGGAAGACCAACAGGAAAATGCAAAATAAACTGAAATAAAAGATAAAATCAAAAGGTATATATATAAATCCCAAAAAATTTGTCTCTTTATTAAAAAATAAATTAATAAACAAAAAACAAGAAAAACCATCAGGAAAATCCACTGCAGAAATAAAATGTTCTTCTCGACTTTTGTTACTTCATCTCTGGCCTTGAAGGTTTTATTGAGATGAATTGGCTCTAGAAAGAAACTTCTAGAAAGATCCAGGATCAATCTATTGCTTTTTTTTTTTGTTGTTGTCTTTTTGCTTTTATTTTAAATTCTTACTCAGCTGTTAACAGTAATTGACACTAAGATTTAGTTGTTATTTTTTGAATTTTTTTTTTAATTGTGTCTTTTGATATTTCCTAACCCTCATTTTGTTTATTTTCCCCTTCAAAATTCAAAAAATAAAAACAGGAAAATAAACTATCTTCCTTCTGGAGGCATGCCCAATAAATATTTCTCTGGTTCACATTCTCATCTTGTTTTTACTAATATTTAATTTCACTATCTTAACTCGGATAATAAAGCTGTCTGTCTGTCTAGAATGTGGGCAGGCCTATAGGTGCATGCATCCCAACTGACCAATCAACATGCTTGAAATTTTATCTGCCTAACATGTCAAGTGTAAAAAGTAAAGTAAAGAAAAGAAAAAAAAATTGAATTGACTTGACAAAGATGTTGAGTCTTCCAGGTATCTTATTTCTCATTTGGAGTTTGTCATCAATATCTTGTTTGTTTGTAATTTCTACATTTTACTTCTTTTGTTTTTAAAAAAGAAAAGAAAAAAGATAGGGTATTTGCTCATTGAAATTGTCTTAATTCTGTATTTTCATCTTGTATGATTTTTCAAAATGAGTTGATTAGTTCCAAATGGCAGGGACATAAACAGATCAATATATATAAACATATGAAAAAGTATATAGGCACACATATGAATGTTAAAGCATGATATATATGTTTAACTAAAGTATTAGGAATATCTCCTAATTAAAAATCTTCTTACTCCTTCTCTAGTTAAACTTATTTAAATTAGCTTTTTTTTTAATTAATTATAACTTAATTAAACTTATATTCAATATTTTTGTCATAAATCCTAAACAACAAACAAAGAATATACCAACCAATGGTATAGGCACAAACCAGAATCTGTCCTAAAAAATGATTCCAATAAAATCCTCTGGAACTTTGAAATACAAACAAATCACCCAATCCTTGCCAGAAGGGCAGACAATGTTAATTAACAAGACAAAAAAACTTGACATCTAAGAAGTTTTGCTATTTCAGCTGATCACAGAATGAAACCAATTGTAGTTAGCATGCTTGGAATGGTCCCCATGGGCTGGGAAAGAAGACTGGAAGATTTGGAAATCAAAAGAATTGAGAACATCCAGACCACAGCACTGTTAAAATCAGCTAGATTACTTTGAAGAGTCCTGGAGACTTGCAGTTACTCATACTTCAGTGAAAGACCACCAGTTAAAGTTGGTGTGAATAACTCACAAAGAATATCATTATTATTGTTATTATTATTATCATCATGGGAGAGGAGTAGCGCCCTCTCCTACACCTCGGTGTAGTAGCTATTGAAAAGGGAGCCTTCTGGTCACCCTCGACTACGGTCGCCAACTTTACTTTATTATCATCATCATCATCATCATCATCCCAGAGTGAAAAATCCAGAAGCAAAAAACAAAAAAATGGATAGATACCTAGACTGTGTTAGAGAGCAAAGTATATTGTGCATCATGAAGGTGACAATGATACAATCCCCTGGAAAAGAGACTGGGAGAACTGGATGAACTAGAGATCAGAGGAAGAATTGAGACCACCCAGACCACAACATACCTAAGATCAGTAAAGATACTCAGAAGAGAGCTATGAACCTGAGGAGACTTGCTGTCATTCAGACTACAGTGAAAAATCATCAGTTAGACCTGGTGTGAATAACTTGCAAAGATTAAAATAATAATTATTATAAAACATGAAAAAAGGACAAATAACAAATTCCAAAAATATATACATTTACAAACTAAGCTTCACTTGGTGTAGCACAAGGATACAAAGGCAGTGGATCAAATGAAGACAGAACTCAGTGCCCTACATGATAAACTTTCTAACCATCATGCCATGAAATGTGCCCTTATTTAATCTATGCACAATTGTATAAGGAGTGAAGCTCACCATATTGTTTAAGGCAAGGTAAAATCGATATAGTTTAGAATAGGCATTGACATGAAAGGGAAACAAAGAAAGTGAAAATCAAGGAATGATGAAAAAAAGTCCCAAAATTAACATCTGTTGATCATCACTAACTAATAAAGAACATTAATTATTGAATATTTATTTTAGTTTTGACCTTTCACAGGTCAATAAACAAACAGATGACTTTTAGGTCAGCAAATATTAACAAGCCTTAATGAAGTACAAAAGATAGAATCTTTTTTTTCCAAAAATGTATAAATTTTAAAGATGGCCACTGGTGTCTGCTGCTAGTCTGAAAAGCCTTGGATGACAATAAATCTTAGTTAGAATTGAACATTAAATCTGATTAGAACTTAAAGTTCTTGAGCAGATTATCCAATAATTTTGTTGGAGCAGAAAAGTACACAACACAGAAATTGAAAGATGAATCTGAATTAAAACAAAATTAATAAAAAGGATATTAACAAATGGGTAGAATTAAAGATTTTTGAAGTGTTAAGCAAAGTTTGTTCATCTTAACAGCCACATGGATTCAATCAGATGATTGCTTCATTTTACAGCATGTCAACCCTTTTCTTTTACTGGTTTATTGTTTAGTTAATGGCATACCAAATCCTTACAGGTTACTGTGTATACTCTTGCATCATATGACTTTCTAAGACTTAAGTTTTAGCCTGATATAAGGGGGGGGGCAGGGTTAGCGAGACACAAACTTTGTGCATGTAAATAGTTGACTCAGATTAGGTCTAGTTTGCAGGTTGTGTATAACTCGACCTCTTAATATAAAGCTAAAATTTAGGTCTCAAGAAGTTCCATGGTACATGAGAATATACAGTAACCCTTACAGAGTAGAAATGCCATTAAACAGCTAAAGGTATTTTATACAGAAATTTTATTTATTCCTGTATGTTTTGATCATTATCATAACTAGTTATCTTTTCAAATTATTTATCCTAAATCAGTTTTATTTCCCTATGATAATCATTTGTTTCCACACAGTTATATGGTATCCAATTTTTCCATCTAATGTGCTGGCCTGTGGTGTAATGGTTATCGTTGTAGGAAATGGACACGGTGAGATGAGTTCAAATCCTGGACGAGACTGATTGCATTTCACACGGCACTAATACCCTTGGAAAAGGTATGAATCCAATTATTCTCCCCCCAGCTATGGATAAATAGTAGGACAGACTGATTTCTTCAGCCTTGGTGAGGCAACTAGTCTAGGAGAAGGAAAACTCTGAATTCAAACCTGTTAAACTTCGCTTAAAAATTGACCTTGTGTCATATCCTGCCCAAGCGGAGGGGTTGGGTAAATATGAATATGCTGGCCATAAGGCAAATGATTTTGCTATCAGAAAGCAATGCAAATGATTTTTATAGGAAAGCATTGTGAATGATTTTATCCTAGAAATGTATTGAAAATCATGAAAAAAGGAAATGTAGTGAGTAAGGATTAATGTATCTATAATTTAGACAGAACAGATTTTTTTTTAAATTCACATTATAGTGATATTCTACTTTACTATTATGCTAGCATTGAAAATATACTGATTCACTATTGGCCTTGTGGTTAGAGTGTTTGCCAATGGTCCGGGAGACCTGGGTTCAATCCCAGGTCGAGTCATACCAAAGACTTTAAAGATGGTACTTGATACCTCCTTGTTTAACTCTCAGCAATATATGTATTAGCACTATGTGAAATGTAAACAGCTTCGTCCAGAATTTAAACTCGGGTTGCCGAGTCTACTTCTTAAGACGATAACCATTACACTACGATCACTTGCAACGAGATAGAAAATAAATATGCTAGATGTTAAAATAATTTACTGTTTCTATAACATATACTTTTACCGGGCCATTGGCCTAATGAATTGAGTGTTCGCCAATAGTCAGGGAGATCGGGGTTCATTCCCAGGTCAAGTCATACCAAATTCTCAAAAAATGGTACTTGATAGCTCCTTGCTTAACACTCAGCAATTTAAGGTACATATCAAGGGTAAAGTGGAACAATCCAGGGAATGGAGTAGTACCCTCCCCTACATGTCGGTATAGTAGCTATTGAACAGGGAGCCTTCTGGTTGCCCTCAACTATAGTCGCCAACTTTGTTTTTACTTTAATATAACTTAACACTTGTACCCAGTCATGGTTAATGGAATTAGAACAATTTACCCTTATGGATTTAACAAAGACTTCAGTTCTAAGTTCTGTATAGACACCTAAGTTTAACATAATACAGCTGAAGAAGGCCGAAGAGTGTATCAGCCAAAACATTGAGAGTATAACAATGAAGATGAAGACAATAGTCCGAATATTCTAAATGATAAAAATTTCTAAGAGCAATATAGACAATAAATGACAAATCTTTATCGGAGATATACTGAGTATAATAATTAACATAATAGGAAATGGAATTGTAAATCCAAATTCAAAACCTGGATGAACCTATTTGTGTTTCCTTTAATGTTAATACCCTTGGAAAAAAGCATGAATCCATCTGTTCTTTCCTTGATTATGAGAAAATAGGTTCTTTAGCTTTGGTTTGGCAACCAGTCTAGGAGAAAGAAAACTCTGAATTCAAACCAGCTTTACTTTGGTTAAAATTGACTTTTTGTCACATTCTGCCCTTGACAAAGGAGTTGGGTAAATACATATTTACACAATCTTCACTGAGATCCCTCAAATTGTTAACTAGTTAGACTAGTAAGCTGTTTTTGGTGAATTTGATTTTCACAGGTGCCTCAGTATTTCTTGTCTAAACTTAGTGTTGTGTTCTGGTTAGTGAACACAAGTAGTAATAATAATAAGACAAACCACAATATGTGAGGAAAATAGTTATATTTACAGGAAAGAGTATTTACAAGAGAGAGACTGTTAGTAATAAGAACATAGGATTAATAATAGAGTAATGATATACTTCAACAATAAGAACGGCTCTTCTGGTCTGACTTGTAGACTTATTCCCAGACTGATCTCCGCTACTGCCATATATGGCAGAAGGAACAGCTCATTATGCTGAAAAGATAGGCGATACCCAACACTTAGTTAATAACTACTTACTATATCTTTAGTTTATAGCTTGAGTTAAATAAAAAAAAAGCTGCTTTGTTTAACTTAATGATTAGATAATTATTGTAGCGAGTTCAATTCTCACTGTGTGCTTCATACTTCTGGCTTTGTTCTAAACTAAGCTAAGCTTAGTAAATAACAACTTACAATATCATTATTGTTTACAGCTTAAATTAAATTTAAAAAGAACATAATAAAAAAGGTCTTTCTTTTAAAGAATAATTACATCATGTCATCAAGTCAATTTTTCAGAAAGTTATAAGCTTAGCTTTGTCTTACGATGGAAAGCCTTTTTGACAAGTGCTTACCTTAGTAGATCCACATGTCAGTCATTTGGCAGACCCTGGCAGTGTTTGTTAATCTCAAGAAAATGATTTACTGTAATCAAGTATGTCCAGTTGACAATGAGTTCAAAGGATTATAACTTGATTCCTTTGTATTTGCCCATAAAAAAAATCCCCAAAAAACTGTAAATTGGTTTCAGGTAGCAAATTCTAATACTTAGTTTTCCAGGTTCAGATATTATCAAATAAAGTCATCTACAATAACAATTCTAAATAGACGTTTTGTTTTAACTCATTCACCATAACATTGGATATTTCAACCATCATATGAAGCAATCTGTTTTTGTTAGAGTTACCAGAAGAAATTGTTATATTAGGTTGTTCATAATATAATGTTCAATTTTAAAATAAACTTTCATTTTTGAATTAATGAACTTAAAGTGTTTTAACCAGACAAAATATGATTTGGTTTCTTTGTTTAATGGCATATCAACCTTCGTGGGTTATTTAATGCCAAAGCCATTCTTCTAGAAGAACATTAGTTGTATTATTTAACCTATAGCTGGGAGGATAAGGGGGTTCATACCTTTCCCAAGGGTATTTGTCCAAAAGTGAACGTAATAGCATGACTTGAGTTCGAAATCGCTTACTACGATTCCACAGTCCATCGCTTTAACCATTACATCATGAGTCCCCCCCTCCCGATCAGGGTTCAATCCCAGGTCAAGTCAAAGCAAAGACTTAAAAAATGGTGCTCGATGCCACCTTGCTTAACACTCAGCATTATAAGGTAAGGATCATGGGTAAAGTGGAGCAATCCAAGGAAAGGAATAGCACCCTCCCCTAGACCTCAGCATAGTAGCTATCAAAAAGAGAGCCTTTGGTTCACCCTCGACTGTGGTCGCCAATTTTACTTTACTTTTACTACTATTAAAATGATATGTTAGGACAGAATTAAAACAGTTTATTTTAAAATCTACCCAATTTGAGATTATTTTGTTTATTTTTATCCTTTCTTTTCAAGACAGGCTATATAAAAATGAAATAATAGTAAAGCAAACTTTGATATGTGAAAACTTTTTGGACTCTTTAAACAAGAAGTGGATAAATAGCACTTTGAACTGTGATGCAAACTCATCTTTTGAGGGAGTATCTTTTTAACTGTGATGCATATGCCTCTTTTAAAGGACTATCTTTTGAACTATGATGCACACTCCTCTTTTGAAGGAGCATCTTTTGAACTGTGATGCTTACTCGTCTTTTGAAGGAGTATCTTTTGAACTGTGATACATACTCCTCTTTTAAAGGACTATCTTTTGAACTATGATACATATTCCTCTTTTGGGGGAGTATCTTTTGAACTATGATGCTTACTCCTCTTTTAAAGGAGCATCTTTTGAACAGTGATGCTTACTCGTCTTTTAAAGGAGTATCTTTTGAACTGTGATGCATACTCCTCTTTTAAAAGACTATCTTTTAAACTATGATGCATACTCCTCTTTTGAAGGAGTATCTTTTGATAAAATTCTTAAGAAAAATCAGAATGGCTTTCTGAGAAATCAATTCTCAACATCACAGATTCTGACTATCCATTATAATATAGGAATATGTGCAAAAAATTTCAAGGCAACACTATTATTGGATTTGATTCTATACACAGAGAAAAGATAAGGCATATACTACTTGTACATGGTCTCTCCAAAGAGATTGTTACCACTATAACGATGCTTTACAAAACCATGAGATCAATGGTTTGCCCACCCAATGGTAACACTGACTTCTTTGATGTTGTCACTGGAGTCTTACAAGGAGATAGCACCATATATACTTATAATCTGCTTAGATTACATACTATGACTGCCAATGGATCCAATAAAAGAAAATGGTTTCACATTAAAAAAAGACGAGAAGTAGACTATAATATACTGCAGAAACTATGACAGACGCAGACTATGCAGATGATCTAGTGCTTCTCACAAATACATCAGCCCAAGCTGAATCCTGCTGCATGGCCTTCTACGTACATGAATTTAAATAAAAGAGTCAATGTGTTTTTAAGCAAGGAGCCATCTCCACTTTAAGTGGCCGGCCACTGTAATTAGTAGACCCAGTCACATATCCGAGAAATAATATCTCATCTACTGAAAGTAATGCCAACATATTCATAGGGAAGAGCTAGACAGCTATTGACTGGTTATCAGTCATATGGAAATTTGATCTCTGATAAAATAAAATATGGTTTCTTCCAAGCTGTGGCTATGTTTGTAATACTGTATGAAGGCACCATCTGGATGCTAACGAAACACATGGAGAAAAAGCTAGATGGGAACTACACAAGAATGCTATGTGCTGTTTTGAACAACTCCTGAAAGCAGCATCCCACAAAACAGCAGCTGCACAGCTATTTACCTCCCCTCCCAAAAACCATCAAAGTAAAATGAACATGTCATGCTGGGCACTGCTGTAGAAGTAAGGACAAACTTGTGAACATTGTTCCTTATGGACCACTAGACATGGACACACCAATATTGGCTGACCAGCAAGGACTTACATACAGGTTGAGGTGCTTGTATCGAAATGGTTATTGAAGTAGGAAATAGACCCAGTAAACCAAGTTCAAATCACCAACTAGGCTGGTTGTGTTTTCACATATTGGTAATACCCTTGGTAAAGGTATGAATCCAATTATTCCCTTTCCAGTTATGGATAAATAGTATGGCAAACTGAGCTCTTTAACCTTGATATAGCAAATGATCTAAGAGAAGGAAAACTCTGAAATCAAACCTGTTAAACTCCACTTAAAAATTGATCTTGTGTCACATCCTGCTTGTACGGAGAGGTTGGGTAAATGCATACATACATCAGTTCTGTGCAGACACAGGATGCAGTCTGAAGGATCTACCAGGAGCAATGGATAATAGGGACAGGTGTCAAGAGAGACAGGGAACTCCGAGGCACTAGCACAACTTGATGAAAATCTAAAATTAGATAACATTTTCCGAATAAGCTAATATAACACTCACCCATATTCTTATAATATTTCTAGGTGATTGTACAAAGTTATATAGTGTTAAACAAAAGACTGGCAGAATCTATTGTTTGGCAGGTCGAGTAGAATGTTCAAAAACAGTGTTAAAAACTATTAGGTCATCAAGTTTGATTGATGCACGATGAACCTAAGTTTAATTGAAATCTTTGCTCTGATTGGATGGTTTCAATCAGGTGACCAAAACGATTCTAGAAGTTAGGAATAGGTTAGTCAGTTAAAAGTTGCTAATGAGAGAAGATGGAATTCCATCTCTACTCTGAGCAGTGACTCACCATTTAGTCGAACAGGTGATATGAAATACAAGTCAACAAGAAATAAAAGTAATATGAGCACATAAAGATATGACAGAAGAGATACAACCAACATGAAGTCCAAGACAGAGGAAAGTGGTGACAAAAGAACAAAGAAAGGATTTGGGCAATGAATGGTGTAGTAGTAAGTTAGGACAATGTATTATAAATCCTGAATATAATTTCACTGAGAATACAGCAATTGTACCTATAACAAGGAACAATGCTTGACTTGAGGTAATCAACTGGTTATTTATATGGCTCCAAGTAATTAATGATAACCTGTGTAAAAACAATTATAGCTTCAATTAAGTATTCTTAATACAAATAATTTGCACATAATTATATGGTTTCAAGTATTCCTATTTAATACTAATAATTTTCAAACAGATCTATTTGGCTCATACATTGGACCCAAACAGGTATTACTACTTTAAATCAGTGTGAACCTGGGAGTAATGCCAAATGATAGGGGTGGGGGGTCCTCGTGGTGTTATGGTTAAAGCGATGGACTACAGAATCGTAGTTAGTGAGTTTGTACTCCAGTCACGCTATTATGTTCACTTTCGGGCAAATACCCTTGGGAAAGGTATGAAATCCCTTATCCTCCCAGTTATGGGTTAAATAGTACCACTCCTGTTCTTCTAGGAAAATGGCTTTGGCATTAAATAACCAACAAAGGTTGATATGTCATTAAACAAAGAAACCAAACCAAACCAAACCAAATGATATGAGTGACCACACCAACATCACTCTACAGTGTTCCCAATCCAATAAATTTGATCAAAATATGACAGTAAGGTTCAGGTTTTATTTGGTTGGTCGTGTTTCTTAGCATATCAACCTTTGATATGCAAAATCTTCTAGATACATATATACATTACATATATGATTTGTAAGCCATTGCCAGAGCTCATTTCTTTGCACTCAGTTAAATGTTTACAATTATAGCTATTTAACACCAACAGTTTTATTTGGAAATAGTTAAATTAATATTACTAATTTGTTTGCACATAGATGGTTTCAAGTTAGTTAATGATTAAACAGATCTATTTGACCCATAGATTGGTTGCCTAGTCAACTTGGGCTGTAGAATAAACTGACTGCACCTCTGCAGAGGGGTAAACCCCCACCAACGAGTGTCCTGGATATGATACTAAATAATCTGATGGTGAGGTTCCAGTAATGCTGGAGCTTTGGGGATGGCTGAGTACTCCTTCATTGCCATTTCTCCCAGGTCCACTCTGGCCCGGAATGGTAGCACCTGATAAGGCCCTATCTATGGGTTAAATAGAACTAAACTGTGTGCTTGTGCTAAATTGAATTGTTTAAATTAGAACTTTTAGACTAAACTGAATAACTTGAAATAGAAATATTTTTGACAATTAAACTGTGTACTTATGCTAAACTGAACTGCTTGATATAGAACTGTTTTGACCTCAAAAGTGCATACTTATGCTGAACTGATTTGTTTGAATTAGAACTGTTTGACTAAATTGAATAGCTTGAAATAGAAATGTTTTTGACAAACTTTGCACTCATGCTAAACTGAATTGTTTTTGCATAAAAATGGATTTGGCATTAAATAACATACAAAGGTTGATATGCCATAAAACCCAACCAACCAACCCAACAACCATACATTGGACCCTGACAGGTACTAACACTTTGGGCCAGAGTGGACTTGGGAGTAATGCCAATAATCGATAGATAGCTATGGAGAGAATGAGATAGATATATAGAGTCTTGATATTCAGGTGATAGTGAGTTTAAACGATTATTGTATGATCCCTTTGTATCTCCACCGAAAAACAAGTTAACTTGGCTTCCAGTTGCAAATTTTCATCCCAACTTCCTCAATTCTCACTATTATTGAAGAAATACTGCTTACTTACATATCTAGCTTAAGGATTGTCATCAAAGGAAATTGAATCAATGAACCAAGTTCAAATCCTGAACAGGGCTGTCTGCATTTTTACTTTATTCTAATGACCTTGAGAAGGGCAGCTATTCATCTGTTCTTTCACCATATATGGTTAAATAATAAGGCAGAATGGGTAATTAATCCAGAGGAAAACTTTCAATTCCAACCACCTTTACTCTGCTTAAAAATTGACCTTGTGTCACATCCAACCAGTGTTAGAGGGGTTGAATAAATACATAATTAGAATATCTATTCAAGGCCATCTCATCATTGTGCAATGGTCAACTAGCTAATCTCAAAAACCAATTACTACTGAGTAGTAATCTTAATCCTTGTTAGATTCCCCATATTTATGGCTTTGTGCCAATTTTAATCTAGACTAGTTCTTCAAACTCATTGAGCTACACTAGCAGACTATTGTCAGTTAGATTCTCACTGGGTGTCCCATATTTCTGGCTTTGTGCCAAACTAAGCTAAGCTTAATGAATGATGACTAATTATCAAAGATACAAATCTAATAAATATTTTCAAGCTGGTGTATGTATTTAACAATGTGTATGATATAACACAAGGTCAAGTTTTAAGCGGCATAAAGCTGGTTTTAATTTAGGGTTTTCTTTCTCCTAAACTAGTTGCTTAACCCAGACAAAATAACCCTGTCTGCCCTACTATTTACCCATAGGCAGGTTTTACCCTGCCCTTCTGTCACAGACAAGATGCAACTTGAGGTTGTCTCTTTTAAGTGGAGTTAAATTGGTATGACTGCAGTTTTCCATCTCCTAGATTGGTTGTCTTCACAGGACTAAAGAACCCAGTCTATCCTACTGTTTACCTATAGCTGTGAAGAGATGAGATGCATTCATGGTTTCCTAAGGGCATCAGTGCAAAGTCTGACCCTTGTTTATTGCGAACTGAACAGAAGACTTTCAGCTCTCAAGTTCACTCTGTAACCATTGAGCTAAACATGCTGTTACAGGTAAAATGAAAAACGAAAACTTTCGGGATATTTTTACCTCTTCATTGATTCTTACTGTCAGTAATTCTCAAGGTAACATCTCTGTGATACCTATGCACTCCTTAGGTGTTTTATCCTTTGAGAGGCTTAAATTTTATTCTTTGCAGAGGTTGAGTGGTTTCAATCTGTATATTCCTATAAAAAACTATTTCCTGTCACATCTGAGCAACATTACACCTATAGTATATGAATAAAATCTTCTAGGTAAAACATATCAATAAAAAAATTAAGTGTCTTCAAACTACTTTATTCAAACCTTACTTCAGCTTTAGGAATATTTTTTTTTTTTTCTAAGAGACCAAAAAATATCAAAAAAGCTGACAATTCTTCCAAAATCAACTTACAATTATGCTTGTAGTGATTTTTATCAAAAGGATTTTTAACAACTATTTTTCTTTTTTCTTTTAGGCTTTTGTTTTCATTTTGCTGTGGCCCTCGTTTGTAAATAGAGAATTCAATTTGACTTGAAAACATTTTCATCAGAAAATGATTCCACTCTTTTATGTCTGCTGTCATCTCTTCAGAAAACATAAGAATATATAAAAAAAATTTAAAAAAAGAAATGAATAAATAAAAAAAGACAAAAAAGTAAAAGATGAAAAAAGAAAAAGAATAAAAAAAAAAGTGAAATGAAGGAAAAAAAAAAAAGAAAGAAAATTGCTTGTTTTCTACAATGTATTTGAAAGTTATCAGTTTTTTTTTTTGTTTTGTTTTGTTTTGTTTTTGCAATGGCTGTCGAAGATATTAGAAAATGCATTCCTTATTTTGTTTGAAGGATTTTTCACTTTTTTACTTTTAGTATAAATTTTTAACTTTTATTCTTTTATTTTTTTTTTACCCTCTCTCTCCCAAGAAGAAGTCTTCAGAATTTTTTGGAATTTCCATAACAGCTGTCAGTCTGGGAGAGAAAGAGTGGAAGCCTCCCAAGAGATCACCAAAATGTCTCCTTGTTACCTTTTAAGAAGTGACTTGGAAAATGGTAGAAGAAAATAATAGATAAAAAAAAGAAAATGAAAGAGAAAAGAGGAAAAAAAATCTGATACTATAAGAGTGAAAAATGATCTGAAAGTAACAATGAAAAAAGGAAAGAAAAATGAAAAACTGAGGAATAACATATTTTAGACTGACTTAAAAAGAATGAAAGAATTAAGAGGAAAAATTGAAAAAAAAATGATTCAAAAAGTTAAGAATAAAGTGAATGAACAATAGAAAAACAGTCAACTGAAAGAAGAAACCAAAATAAAAAGAAAAGAAAGAAAGAAGGAGCAAAAAGGCAAAAGAAAGAAAAAAATGAAGAGAAAAATAAAGAAAAATGAAAAAGAAAATGATGACAAATTTCAAACTAACTTAAAAAGAAAAAAAGAAAAAAGTTCTGGTAAGAAGAAAACAAAGAGAAAAGCTGAAGAACAATGGCAAAAATTAAAAAATAATTGCTTGGAAAGTCAAGAAGGAAAAAATGAATGGAAAACAAAAAATGGTCAGCTGAACAAAGAAAAGAAATCAGAATAGAAAGAAATAAAAGAAAGAAAGAATGAATGGGTAAAAGAAAGAAAAAGGGGGAAAATGAAAGAAAAAATACAAAGAATACAAAAAGAGTGAAAATTAACAGAATTTATAATGGAAAAAGGAAAGAAAATGAAAAACTTAATAATGACAGAATTCAGCCTAACTTAAAAAAGAAAAAAAAAACTTTTGCAAAGAAGTAAAGGAGAGAAAAAAAAAGATTTAAAACTCAAGAATAAAAAAAATGAATGCAAAAATAAGAAATAGTCAGCTGAAATAAGGAAAGAAACTAGAATAGAAATAAAAGAAAGAAGGATTAAAGAAAGAAAAAAGAAAAATGAATCAAAATGAAAAAAAAAATGAAAAACTGAAGAATAACAAACTTGAAAAGAAGTAAAAAAAAAAACAAGAAGAAAAAACTGGAGTAAGATTTAAAAAGTCAAGAATTAAAAAGTGAATGAAAAATAAGAAACGGTCAGCTAAAATAAGGAAAGAAACCAGAATAAAAAAATAGAAAAAAGGAATGAACAAAAGGGTAAAAGAAAGAAGAAGGGGAAATTAAAATAGACAAGAAAAAATTGGGAGGAAAAAAAATAAAGACCATACATCCTTTTCTTCACTTTCATAAAATAAAAACTGATTTTAAAAAAAAGCAAACACACACACACACACACACACACACACACACACACAAAATGTCTCAGTTGAGGTCAACCATATCTGCTGATGACAAAATAACAGTTAACTTGAAACAAGTGATTTTCTTCGACGTTAGCCACTACCTCTTTTAACAACAGAATTCCCCTAACACACATGCACAAAAAAAAAAAAAGAAAATAAAGAAAAAAGAAACCAAATGTCAGAGATTTTGATGGATCCAGGTTTGGGAATATTTGCTGAGACCAATTTGGCCAAATCAGTTCGGCTTTACACCCAGTCTACCTTAATATTGACTTTTTGTTTTGTTTTCGTTTATGTTCTTGTACTAGTATTATGGTTTCTTTCAATCACTATATAAATGAAAATGAATGGCTTCAAAGAGATGAACACTCTTCCCCTCAATACCCTCCCAAATGCCACCGTCACTTTTATCTTAGTTATTGTTTTCATTATTTTTTTTTAGAATGCAGATGCAAGATGCAAAGGCCACACTTGCAATTGATGCACTCATGAGAAAAATTAGAATCAGAATGCAGAAAAGAGAAAGAGAAAAAAGTTCTTTCCTTCTTTAGTCTGCAAATTTTTAAAATATTTTCTTATATATTCCTTCTTTCTCTTTCTTTGGTCTTCCACTTAAACTTTTTTTTCACTTCATTTTGAATTGTTTATATTTCAAGTTATTGTTTAGTTATAGTTGTAGATGTGCTCATGGTGTAATGGTTTTGTTTTATGAAATGGACTTGGCTACCTGAGTTCAAATCCTGGACAAGGCTGTTTGCATGTCATATAGCACTAATACCTTTCTCAAAGGTATGAATCCAACTATTCTCTCTTCAGCTTTGGATCAATAGTAAGGCAGACTAGGCTCTTTAACTTTGGTATGGTAACCAGTCTAGGAGAAGGAAAAAATCTGAATTCAAAATCAGACCTAGAGAAGGATGACCTTTACCAAATGATTCCTGCCCAAGACATCAGTAGGACTGCAATGATCTGACCAAGGTTAAATCATATGTTTTTTTTACTTACTACAATTTTTGTTCTTTTATTATTTTTAAATCCCTTTAAATTACAAAATTTTATTCTTTTTGTTCTGTTTCTCTCTTTTTATTCTTTTTCAACATTTTTCAATAAATTTATTACACTCTTTTCATTCCATTTCTCATTCTCTTTTCTCTAGTTTTTTTCTTTTGTTTTCATTTCTCTATTTCTTTCTCTCTTTTCTCTTTCTTTTGTCCATTCCCAATTTCTTTCACTCATTCACTTTTTTCTTCCTCTTGTCCATTCTCTCTTTTTATTCTTCTGCTTGCTTTATTTCTTTTTCTTCGGTTTTTCATTTTCCTTAAAAAGATGACTGCAGCTACTACAAAGGATTGCTATATAAGTTTTTTTAATAGATACTAAGAGGGTAGAGTGTTCGCCAATAATCTGAGAGACCAGGGTTCAATCCCAGATCACGTCATACCAAAGACTTTTTAAATGGTACTTGATACCTCCTTGTTTAACACTCAGCAATATGAGGTACGTATCAAAGATAAAATGACGCAATCCAGGGAAAGGAGTAGCATTCTCCCCTAAATCTTGGTGTAGTAGCTATTGAAAAAAGGGAGTCTTCTGGTTGCCCTTGACTACTATTAATTCTAATGGTTATCACTTACCACCAATACCACTTTACAGAGTTCCCAATCCAATAAATTTGATCAGGATCTGACAATAAGGTTCGACTGAGTTTTCTGAGTAATAAGCAGTTCAGGGTGGACCTAGGAGTAATGTTAATAAAGGGATACTCTACACTGTCCAAATCACCAGAACTAGAGCCTCACCATTAGATGCAATTTAAGGTCATATCCAAAACACCCTATTTTGGAGGTAGTCTGACCCATCTAAAGGAGGTAGAGTCTGTGTTTTCTAAGTTCCACTGACAGGGTGTTCAATAATCTTGTATAAATAGGAATTGAGTTAATATTGAATGAAAACTGTTGAAGGAGGCATTTAAATAAGTGTTTATAATTCAATATTATTTAAGGAAATACAAAGCAATTCTTTCTCTGTATTGTTTCTTTCATTGTTTTTTTTTAATACACTCAATAGTGTTGTTTAAGATTCAACTTTTCCACTAGGTTCCAATTTCCAAACAATGAACTCATGTTTCCACTATGGAGAAGTGAATATCAAACACCTTATGGAAGAATTGAATTTATAATTCACACTTTGTCTACCTTCTCTTCTGATAACTAGATCCATCCCAACAGCAAACTCATCCTCCTAGGTCCCAAAGGTTAAAAAAAATCAACAAATAATATCCAAATCTAGTTGACAGAAAGGGGCTTTTTACTTCACTGAATATGATATTTTCCTAAACAACCTATCTAAAAATCAAGAGATAGCAAGAATAAGATTCTGAATATACTCTAAGTTAATAATGCTATTAATTACACTCCTGGGAGGTTTTTTTTTCCTTGGCCCCCACCTCCGGGGAGTAATAATGACCTGTCAGGAAAAATTAAAGTTCCTATGAATTTTGTCAGTAAGAATTATTGATTCCTCTCTTTCTTTTTTTTTCTGAGATTTTGTAAATTTCCAAGTGACCTGGGTTTCCTTTAGTTCTTTCAATAGTTGGGCAGAATGGTTCATTGTGAAAATTTAGAATGATTTTTTTTATATTATTGAACAGAAATAAAAGGGAAAAAAGAAACACAAAAAATATAAATTATCTACTAGAAGACTTTTAGAATTTTATTTATCTGTTTATTTAAATTTTCATTTTAATTTGTAATCTAGGTAACATTTATCAAAATAAAAAAGAGTAAAAAGTTTTAGACGATTGATAGGAAGAAAATAAGTGTAAAGAATAGAAATGGTCTTGTTTGTTTGTTTATTTATTTATTTATAAACCACACCAAATATTATTTAATAGAGGAATCTTTTTTACAGGCTCCTTGGGGAAATCAATAAGAATGATACATTTATATTTATTTTGTGAGGAGAAAAAAGTGCTTGGGGGGGGTCTTTTTTCTTCTATTTTAATCAGAAACATATTTTTTAATGTTTTTTTTTCATTATGGTCTGTCAATGTTTTATTCAAGTCAGACAATTGTTAAATATATAAAAAGCACAAAACTGATTGTTCCCTTACTGGAGATTTCAAGAGGGCTTATTTTCAGCTTTCTTCTCCCTCTCTTACCTATATTTGTGTGTGTGTGTGTGTGTGTGTGTGTGCGTGTGCGTGTGTGATACATTTGATAGTGGTGTGGACTTTTTTCTATTGTACAGGAGGAGAGGCTCTTTATCATCAAATATTAATTGAATTGAAATTTAATGGTCTTTCCTGTGGGATTCTTCTGAATTTTGAATTTTATTTCACAAACAAACAAACAAAAAAAAGACAATAAATCCAACCATTTATATAATAAAATATGAAAGTTTTCTTTACAATGAATAGAAATTATATACAAGTGTGTTGCGTGGTATTTATTTATATCCCCACAAAAGAGATCTTTTTTATTTATTCATATATTTATTTATATCCCCACATAGGAAATTAATACATTTCCATTTTAAAGTGAATCACATTTTTAATGTGAATCTTTCTAACAAGAAATAAATAGATAAGTTTAAAAAATCCAAGACTTAACTGTTAGGGTGGACTCATGCACATGCAGAGGATGGAGCAGAAGTTATGAGGCAATAATCAACAATAACTTTGACAAGTCACTATTTTCAATAATAATAAATATCTACTTCCTTTTATTATTAGACTTTTCAATTGCCGTATTTGACAGCATATAAGACTTTTTTTACTAAAAAATATCTTTTAAAATTCCCTCGAATCATATATGCCATGTATATATATTTAAAATTTGCAATAGTCGGCCAAAATTAGCTACCTGGCAACTTTAGACTTTAGAGTAACTTTCCTATGCATACTGTCATTATTTAAAAGGCTATTATGCAGATTAAAAGTTTTAACATTGATTATATTCATGATATTAATTTCATCATGCTTAATATTAGCACTTAGTTTTTCTTTTTATTTGCCTGCGGAAATTAGGGTGCATCTTATACACCTGTGTATCTTATATGTCGTCAAATACAGTACTTCTCTCTCACTCAATACAGATGTCGAGGAAGACTATTTATATTTCATATAATCTTAAAAATTAAACCTTTCCAGCTGTCAGACTTTGGCAGATTTTTATTATATTAATAACGACACAACACAATTCTGATACAACAAAATGCAGTTCAAAAGCCTAGTCAAGGATAAATAATGAAATAATATTGAGCATTTTAAAAAGATCTGGCTGGCAGCCACTTTGGATACCATCTTGAAAAGCATACCTTCCTCATCATAAGATTGTGATAAACTTTGATATGATATCAAGTATACCTGAAACTACTAAATGCCTTGTCAACAGGTTTTAAAATATATTGACTGTATCCTCTGCAAGAAAAGGTGTCCTGGATATGTCACTAAACTAAATCTGATAGTGAAGCTTCAGTTTTAGACATCTAGGGAATGTGGAGAACTCTTGTAGCTGTTAGGTTGTTATCTATGAATCAAATACATCTATTTAAAGGCTGGCCTAATGGGTAGAGTGTTTGCCAATGGTCTGGGAGACCAGGGTTCAATCCCTGGTTGTCATACCAAAGACTCAAAAAATGGTACTTGATACCACCTTGCTTAACACTCAGCATTATATGGTATGGATCAAAGGTAAAGTGGAGCAATCCAGAGAATGGAGTAGCGCCTTCCCAACATCTCGATGTTGGAGCTATTGAAAAGTCACCCTTGACTGCAATCACCAACTTTACTTTATTTTATTTGATACCAACTTTAGAAGAACCAACTACTCAAAGAAAGTAAATGTGAACATGCAATAAAGGCAATTCTCTAACCTCTAGGCCTAAAATAACCTTTGACAGATTGACATGCCATTAAAATCAATCAATCACTGGTACTACTAAAAAATATTGAGAAACATTATTTAAACAATGAACAAGTAATGAACATATTCAATGATTTGGTTGGCAGCCATCTTGGATACCATTTGGAAAATCCTAGTACTATTGTAAGAAATTTTTTATATTTTATTAATTGCACCTGATATAAATAAAAAACATTGATAAATTTTGTACAGGATAAATAATAAATGATCAATGCACATTTTTAAGGATCTGACAGTCATTTTAGATACCATATTAAAAAAGCACAAAGAATAAGAAGAAATTCTAATATACAGGGTGGAATGATAAAATTGTTGCCCTAGAAAAGACAACATGATTCCATTTCCATTTAATGAAAACCGGTTTTCTTTTTTCGTTGCAGACCATCTACTAATTGGCCAGTTGTGTACAAATCCCAAGAGTGATAGGAGCCTTCTATCATGTCTGAAAGTGACACAATGTTCAACAAGCGAGATCAGAGATGCACCACTGTACAAATCATGCTCTCTACTGATCCAAGTTATGACAACAGGACTATTGCCAGCACCCTCAAAATGCAAATCCGGACGGTTCAATGCTTGAGGGCACAGCTCAACGTATTAGACGACCCTTTGGAGGTGGTGGAGCGGAAGCCCAAGGCTGAGGACACCAACAGGAAGACCCGGACCAAGGAGTTCATCCAAAAGGTCCAGGCAATCATTGATGAAACTCCCCAGTGGCCTATTTGGCAGATTACCAGAGATTTAAGCATCTCACACACAACTGTAAATGCATGTGTGAAGGAGGACTTGAAGTGTAGGTCCTACAGGTGCCAGACAAGCCAGATCTTGATTGAGAAGACAAAGAACCTCAGGCTAATCAAGTCCATCAGGACCCCCTCCTCCCCCGACCTGAACCTGCTGGACTACTTCGTTTGGTCATACATCGAGAACATCACCAACATGACCTCCCACAACACCAAAGCCAGCCTGATCACCACCATCCGCCGAGTATTCACTAAGCTCTCGCCAGTGCTTGTGGAAAAGGTATGCTCCCAGTTCCGGATCCATATTGAGACAGGGATTGAGGCTGAAAGCAGCTACGTTGAATAGATGTCAGTTCTACTACATAATCAAGTTACCAGAATTGATTTTTTCAATAAAAGTTTTAAAATAAAGTTGTAGTGTTGTTTTCTTTAGGATGACAATTTTATTGTTTCACCCTGTATTGTTCTTCAGGAGATGAGGGAGTTGTTTTTGGCAACCATAGTCGAGGATGACCAGAAGGCTACCTTTTCAATAGCTACTACACCGAAGTGTAGGGGAGGGTGCTACTCCTTTCCCTGGATTGCTCCACTCTACCATTGATATGTACCTTATATTGCTGTGTGTTAAGCAAGAAAGTATCAAGTACCATTTTTAAAGTCTTTCGTATGATGTGACCTGGGATTGAACCCAGGTCTCCCGGACCATTAGCGAACACTCTACCCACATGGCCAATGAAGGAACTGTTCTAAAAATATCAGCTTCTCTCCATTTATTTTTGAGTTTAACACTTTTTAGACCTAATTCTCTTGGACAACAATTAAGTATAGTAGAAATAAATGCGCTGAGTTTATTGATTTATGAAATGCATAGATAATTAAAATCAGTGTTTGAGAAAATGATATATTTACCTGTTTAAAATAATTGTGAAGATTTTGTATCATTAGAATTTGAGATCAAGATTATTAAACTTATTTCAGCCAAGAATAACTCAACAAAATTTGACATGCTGTTTTAGTTTCAGTTTCTTTGTCTAATGGCATAACAATCTTTGTGGGTTATCTAATGCCAAGGCCATTCTTGTAAATGGACAGAAGCAATGCTATTTGACTCATATCTTGGAGGTAAGGGGGTTCATACCTTTACCAAGTTTGAAAGTGAATGCAATGACGGGAGTTTGAACTCACTTATTATAATGTTGCAGTCCAGCACATAAGCCACTACATCATTGGGACACGCAGTAAGACCAACCAGTCAACCCTAAAGTTCATGCTGTTACTAAAAGGTCACCCATCTAAATACTGAACAGATTCATCATCCTTTTAACTTCTCAGAACCAAGAGTTTATTCTTTATTATTGTCTTTATTCCTCGCTGTTTTAGGAATAATGACTAAGTTCAGATTTGATAAAAAGCAACTAAAATAAAAAAGATGAAAGAAAATACTTATCAAAAGTAATAAAACGAATGATCAAGCTTTATCAAAAAGATAATTAATAAATAAACGGATAAAATATCATTTTTAAAAATTAAAAAAAAAAGGTTTAGAAAAAAATGTCAGAGGTTTTGGAGTGTTTCATTTTTTTTTTCAGGCTTTCAACAGTTCTTTTCAGGCTTTCAACGGTTGTCTGAAGAGCAACAATTTGTTTGGTTAGGTTTGGTTCTGATTTATGCCACATCAACTCATGTTGGTCATTTAATGCCAGATTCTGTTTATACCTATATATTATATATATTTGATTTTTAAGTTAATACTTTATAAGTAACATTATTTTTTAAATGAGCCAGAACTCATTTTTTTTGCACACAGTTAAATAGTTTCAAGTACTGCTATTTATTGTTTGCAAAGATTGAAATGGTTTCAAGTCCTGCTATTTAACACTCATACTTTTATATGCACACAGTTAAATGGTTTCAAGGATTGCTATTTAACATGAATTCTATGTTTGACCCATAGATAGGACCCTAGCAGGTACTACCATTCCAGGTCAGTGTGGACTTGGGAGTAATGTCAATGATAGGGTACTCCGTATTCCCCAAAGTTTCAGGATTGGAGCCTCACCATCAGATGGTTTCATGACATATCTAAGACACTCGTGTATTCTACACCCCTTGCCGAATGAGCTACACACAATTTGTAAGAGACAAATCTGAACTACAATCATACGCAAATGATTGTTGAAAAGTTCTCAACCTAACCAAGAATGGACTAATCAAGTGAGTTAAATTTCAGGATGAACATGTGAAATAGCATGTATGTTTCATGACTATAGGTCATTCCTATCTTGGTTGGACTGAGAACTTTATCACCCGCTTTGTACAGGATGGGGTAGAATGACTCCCCAACTACTTCTGATCTACTCTGTATATATTTATCTATTCCCTCTGCAACAAATAGGATGTAAACATAAGGATGATTTTTAAGCTGAGTACTGCGGGCTTGAATTCAGAGTTTTCCTTCTCCTAAACTGGTTGTCTTAACAAGGCTAAAAAACCTAGTCAGCCCTACTATTTATCCATTGCTGGAGAGAATAGATGGATTCATGTCTTTCCCAAGGGCATAAGCACAAAATAAAACACTAATAGCTTCAACCAGGATTTGAACTTGGGATGACAATTCCATTTTCTACAATACAGTTACACTAAGAGCTCCTTCTTAAATCTATACTGAAGCCTCTGAACTGGATTCATTGTCTCTTTCCTACTAGAGCTTGTAGTCAGTTTTTGACCTAAAGTGAAAATTTAGATTTTCAGACAAGCAGTCAAGTTCAGACTTCTTCGAAAGTTGCTGCCTGAACTTGGCTCAGTAAATATCTGTGATCATATATTTTGATTTTTATTTGAAAATTGATCCATTTAAATTCTGTATTCATTTTTATGATTTTTCAAAATTTAAAATTTTGCATTCAAAAATATTTGTTCCTTCTTTACAGAGAGTTCCACTTTATGATAAATGCTAAAGTGTCAAATGCCAAATGTTCATATTATCATCTGTACTTCTTCATTTTGTAAGTTACCTAGAAAAATAAATATGAAAAAAAAATTATTATGTCTTTGATAGACGGGTTTAGCTATTCATTTTTATCTTGTTATTATTGTTTTTTTCCCATTCAGTACTGACAAAAGAGTTATAGCTTTATGTTTACAAGAGGCACTAAAAGACATTTTTCATGCCTTTTAGATATAAGGAAGAATAATCACTCTTTAAGTTGTTGAGATTTGTGGTGTTTTGAGAACAAACTGAAAACATTATCATCAATTCACTTTTACTATCAATACAAACGATTATCCCAATCAACAGCGTTGGAGTACGAAAAAAAAAAAAAGGAAAAGAACCGAACCATTTTTTATTATTGCCACCAATTTTAATGAAACTTAAATGGCTTAGACACACATAGAGGACTCCCTGTGGAATAATGGATAAAGTATTGGACTGCAGCCTCAAAGTAAACAAGTTCGAACTTCAGTTGTACTATCACATTCACTTTCAGACTAATGCCCTTGGGAAAAGTATAAACCACCATATCCCTCAGCTATAGGCAAAATAGTACCACTTTCATCCTCCTACAAGGATGGCTTTAGCATTGAATAACCCATTAAGATTGATATACCATAAAAACAAAGAAACCAAACCTACCCAATTAGACACACAAAGGAAGTGACTATTTTCCATTGGTTGACCTGGGTTCAATCCCAGATTGCGTCATACCAAAGACTTTAAAAATGGTACTTGATGCCTCCTTCTTTAGCACTCAGCATAATAAGGTAAGGATCAAGGGTAAAATGGAGAAATCCAGGGAAAGGAGTAGCACCCTCCCCTACACCTTGGTGTAGTAGCTATCGAAAAGAGAGCCTTTGGGTCACCCTCGACTATGGTCGCCAACTTTACTTTTTACTTATTGTTATCAAAGTTCTCTTAGGTGTAGCAAAAAGTCATAATTTTCTAAAAAAAATACTTGAAACTATATAATTGCGTGGAAATTATTAGTATGAGATTAGAATACTTGAAAACATGTAAGTGTGTTAAAATTATTACAATCAGATTAGAATACTTAAAACTATACAATTGGGTGCAGATTATTAGTATTAGAATAGAATACTTGAAACATATAATTGTGCACGAATTTATACTATTAGATAGGAATAAGTTGATTGAAAATACATAAGTGCTTGTAAAAATTTTTGATTAAACAGGAATAGTTGCCCAAAAACATATAATCCTTTGCAAAAAGAAAAATCAGTTTACTGTTAAATACCCAATAAGGGTTGACAGGCTAAAAAATCAGTCCTCAAGCCCAACTAAGAAAGGGAAATATATTTTGTATAATGTGAATTGTTTAATTTTTATAAGGACAGTTTCTTTTATTTGGAGACTATTTTTTGCAATTAATGCTGTATAATTTTTTTTTTTTCATAATTGCTCCTGAATATTAGTTTGAGTGCTATGGCTCGGTGGGATATGTTGATTGATATGGGTATGAATATCAATACAATAATCTCTGTGTTTCTTGTCACTATAGGTAATAACTTCCAGTAAATTTCGTTCTTTTGACACTTATAGAAGTCCTATTATAAAGTTTCAAGTTTTGCTTCTGTGTTAAGTGAAGTGTCAATAATCTGTCTATTTTTGATAGACCAATTCCAGAGAAGAGCACTTGGAATTTGAGAGATAAAATAAGGGCAATCAGTTTTATTGAAGCAAAATGGCAACAAAAAAAGGAGAATCACGTTTGATTATCCAAAAAATTTCGAAAATAAATAAGGGAAAAAATGACCAATTTAGTCAGAATGATCAGATACTTATAAAGACATTGATAGTAATTAAGGGTGAAAAAAAAGTTACTGCTAAAAACATAAAATAAAATAGGACAAGTATAATGTATAAATGACCAGCAGAAGACTAACAACCATAAAAGATATAAATAATACTTTAAAAAACAAATAAAGAGTGAAAGGAAATTTTTTAAAAAAGAAGAAAAAACCTGAAAATATATATCAGAAGTCGACAAAACCCCCTCCAGTAAAAACGCTATAAACTAGAAAATACAATAGAATAAGAAAGACTACAAGTACTGGAAAGGGGTATGAATGTATAGGGCCACTCACTCACTCTGCAAGGGCAGGCGGTGACACAAGGTCCTGTTTATTGCTGGAACTCTCCTACATATGGATGATGGATGCCAAAAATAGTACTGAAAACAAATATTCTTAAATAAGAAAAAAAAATTTCCACAAAAAATATAAATGAATAAAAAAATTAAAGAATTAAAAGAAATAGGAAAAACAAAATGAATCAATACCCCCCCCCAAAAAAACAGGAAAAGATAACAAAAGAGGAACGCTTAAAAAGCACTGAGAGAATGAAAGAGAGAAACAATACTGAAAAATCAGCAAAAATATTAAAAACAATAATACAAGCATCCTAAAAGAAAAAAAAGAAAAGGAAAAGCTGACAAGAACCCAGAGTGTTATAACTATAAGATTAAAGTAAATATTACCCCCTACCCTGACCAAAGAAAATCATCAATCTACCTGAGAAATAAAACTATGAAAGAGGAAAAGTTGGAAGCAATAGAAAAATAGAAAATAAAAAAGGAGAGAGAGAGAGTGAATGAAAACAAGAAACAAGAATATTAAATATAAAAAGTAAAAATTTTATTGGCATATCAAAGTCAACCAGAATTATATAGAAAAAATATATTGCATCAATGATAAACATTTTCCAATAAAGCAGTCTTTCTCTTGGACATCAAAAACAAAAAAACTGAGAAAAAATCTCAACAAAATGACATTTAGTGTGCATTTATGCTTAAGGTAATAAGAAAGAGAAAAAAAATTAAACACACACACACATATATATATATATATATATATATGAGCAGAAGCAAGGTTTTCAAAATGACAGAAAAATGGATGAGCAATAGAAGGAAAAAGGCGGGAATTACTTATACTGAAGCAGTTGAGAAAACAGAAACGATTGTGTCCTCGTCCATTATTGATTGATTTGTGCTTGTAAATTTGGATGAACTAAAAAAAAAAAAATAAATCCTATTCTTGGTAAACTTTTATTTATTTATTTTTTTATTCTTTTTATTTTCAATTTGCATGTGCATACTTGTTTCAATGCATTTTTAGTGCCGTACACAACTGCATGTCTTCTGGACATGGATACATTGGAAACGGCTTGAAAGAAGATACAAAAAAAAAAAAAGAAGCAACAACAATAAAAGACTAGCAATGAAGAATCAAGTAAAAAAAAAGACTTAAAAAAAAGATCTTGTGTCAGTAAAGATATATATTGTATCATTGGGTTGATTGAGATGTTGATCTCTCACCTTCTGTTGCAAATTTGTCAAAACTAATTGTGTTTTATTCAGGCAAACATCAAGCAAAAGAAACAATATTTAATAAATAAATAGACAAATAAATAAGTAACAGAAATAATGAAATTTGTTTCTCTTCTTCTTTCCTCTGGAAATGCACAAAAGAAAGGGAGATTTTTCTGTCTATGTCATAAGTGTATTCATGACAAGAAATGATGGCAGTCATATTGTTTCCTTTCTACAATTTTTTTTTCCTGATACATTCAATGTATCTGTTGATTTTTCTTCTTTCTTTTAAAATTAAGAATAAAAAGTGATGGTGTACATATTAGGAGTTTTATTTATTTTTATTTGAACTTTACAAAAGTCTTTTTGCTTTGTTTTTGTTTTCTTTTAATTTATTAAGTATTATTTTTTGTTGCCCGGTTGCCTGGGGCTGTAGAATACACCAACTGCACCTCTGCAGAAGGGTAAGACCTCCACCCAACGAGTATCCTGGGTATGACACTAAACAATCTGAGGGTGAAGTTCCAGTGATGCTGGGGCTTTGGGGAATGCAGAGCACCCCTTCATTGCCATTGCTCCCAGGTCCACCCTGGCCTGGAATGGTAGCACCTGATTGGGCCCTATCTATGGGTTAAGTAGAACTAAGCTGCATACTTATGCTAAACTGAATTGTTTGAATTAGAACTGTTTGATGAAATTGAATAGCTTGAAATAGATATGTTTTTGACAATTAAACTGCGTACTTATGCTAAACTGAATTATTTGAAATGGAACTGTTTTTGACATTGAAACTGTACTTACACTAAACTTAATTGTTTAATATAGAAGTGTTTTTACTTGTAACTATATGTAAACAAAATCTGTACTTATAATAAAGTGAATTAGCTGAATTAGAATTGTTTGAATAAACTGAATAGCTTGAAATAGAAATGTTTTTGATAATTAAACTGTTTACTCATCGTAAACTGAATTGTTTAAAATAGAACTAATTATTTGTATAAAAATAGATTTGGCATTACATAACCTACAAAGGTTGATATGCCATAAAACCCAACGAAGCAACCAAACATATTATTTTTTGCTATGTTTGTTTATTGTATTTTTGGTTTCCTTGCAAACAGAGGAAATTAATGTTTTTCTTTATTTGTTTGAAGAAATATTATACTTTCTTTATTTCTTTGCCCTCATTTTTTATTTATTATTCTTATTTCTTTCTTTTATTTATTTCTTAAACTTCTTTCTTTTTTATTTGCCTCGATTCTTACTCTTTTGTCCTCCTTAGTCTCATTTCTTGGTTAGACTTCTTTATTTCTTTTTTATCTGCTTTCTTTCATAGTTTTATTTTTCTGTATTTCTTAATCATATTTCTTGATTGGACTTCTTTCTTTCTTAGCCTTACTTCTCTTATTATCTTATGTCTTTCTTTTTTTTTATCCAGTACTTTCTTTCTTAAGTCTCTCTCTTGGATCCAACACTTTCTTTCTCATGTCTCTCTTTAATCCAATACTTTCTTTATTAGTCGTACTTCTCTTATTGTCTTATGTCTCTTTCTTATATCTCTCTTTGAGCCAATACTTTCTTTCTTTGTCTTACTTCTCTCATTGTCTTATGTCTTTCTTTCTTATGTCTCTCTTTGTTCCAACACTTTCTTTCTTAGTCGTACTTCTCTCATTGTCTTATGTCTTTCTTTCTTATGTCTCTCTTTGTTCCAACACTTTCTTTCTTAGTCGTACTTCTCTCATTGTCTTATGTCTCTTTCTTATATCTCTCTTTGAGCCAATACTTTCTTTCTTTGTCTTACTTCTCTCATTGTCTTATGTCTTTCTTTCTTATGTCTCTCTTTGTTCCAACACTTTCTTTCTTAGTCGTACTTCTCTCATTGTCTTATGTCTCTTTCTTATATCTCTCTTTGAGCCAATACTTTCTTTCTTTGTCTTACTTCTCTCATTGTCTTATGTCTTTCTTTCTTATGTCTCTCTTTGTTCCAACACTTTCTTTCTTAGTCGTACTTCTCTCATTGTCTTATGTCTCTTTCTTAAATGTCTTTATTTTTTCTTTCTTAATTTCACTTTTCATATCTCTTATATTTTTTTCTTTGACTTGGTGTTTTACTTCTTTCAAAGTCTTACTTGCCTCATAATCTTTAATCTTTCTTTTGATTGAATACTTTCTTTCATAGTCTTGCTTCTTTTTTTCTTAACTTTAATTTATTGTTTGACTTTTTTATTACTTTCTTTGTCTTCTTTCATAGTCTGACTTCTTTCTATTTTAGTTGAATTTCTTCCTTCTTTGATCTAGTACTTTCTTTCTTGCAAATTCTCCTTTTTCTAAGACTTCTTTCTTAACCGCGCTTTCTATCTTTCTTTCTTTTAACTTTACCTTCTTTATCCTTTAATTTTACTTTTTTTTCCTTCTTTCTTTGCATTACTTCCATTTTTTCATCACAGTTTTAAAATCTATTTTTTAAAAATATTTTTGGGACTTCCTCTTCAATTTACAATCTTTTCTTTCCACACAACTTTTGGAGTTCAATCTGCTCCTTCCTAATTTTTACAAATCTTCTTCTTCTTCTTACTACTACTACTACTACTACTACTACTACTACTAATATTATTATTATTATTTTTTATTTTTTATTTTTTTTCATTTATTCATTTATCTTATTTTATTTTTTTGGCCATATTATTTTTTTGCTTTTTCTTTTTGCTCTGCTATCATTATTTCATTTGCATTATCTATTAAAGTTTGGTTCATGACTTGTCCATCTAGCAATCTTTTATTTGTATATCCTATTGAATTCTCAAAACCAGAAATTATTCATGGATTTAGAATATTCAATGAAAAATAAGTTAAAAGTTGTTTCTTGAATGACCCTGTTGGGTGGGGCTGTAGAATACACCAACTACCTCTCTGCAGAAGGGTAAGACCCCCTAAACGAGTGTCCTGGATATGACAGTAAACAATCTGATGATGAGGCTTCAGTAATGCTGGCGCTTCAGGGAATGTAGAGTACCCCCTCATTACCAATGCTCCACTGTGACTTGATAGGGTCCTATCTATGGGTCAAATAGAACTATTGGACATTTAAACTGAGCGCAAAGAAATGATTTATGCTAAACTAAATTGTTAGAAACAGAACTATTTTATCTTTTAACTATGTGTAAACAAATGACTGATGCTTAATTGAATTATTACTGATACATAGCAATACTTGGAACCATTTAACTTTGTTGACTTATGCTAAATTGAATCGTTAGAAACAGAACTATTTTATCTTTTAACTATGTGTAAACAAATGACTGATGCTTAATTGAATTATTACTGATACATAGCAATACTTGGAACCATTTAACTTTGTTGACTTATGCTAAATTGAATCGTTAGAAACAGAACTATTTTATCTTTTAACTATGTGTAAACAAATGACTGATGCTTAATTGAATTATTACTGATACATAGCAATACTTGGAACCATTTAACTTTGTTGACTTATGCTAAATTGAATCGTTAGAACTATTTGATCATTTAACACTTTGTATCTACAAAATGAGTTAACAAATCATATATTCAATATATATGTGAAAACAGGATTTGGCATTGAATAACGAACAATGGTTGATAATGCTATAAAACCAAACCAAACCAACTAGTTTCTTTAGGTTGTTCAATCTGTTTAAGTTAGATCAAATCTAGTACTCTTTTTAAAAATTTGTCTAGCTTTTATAAGCTGTCTCATTTAAAAAAATGTTCAGTCTTTGTTCAAGTGTCCATCTTATTTTGCTCATATTCTCTTCATCCTTTCAATTTTCTCACCCTTTTCTTGACCTCTCTCTTCTCCTTCTGTGCACTTCTTATTTTTATTATTCATCTTTCTTATTCTTATTTTCTTTCATTCTATTTTCAACCAATTTAAAAAAAAAGGTTCCATACACTTTACCAAAACCCTTTTTTTATTATTAGATAATAAGAAAAATATAACAAAAATGCAATACACAAATATCTTTTCTTTTTTTCTTTTTTTTTTACTTCGAAGACACAAAATAAAAATTTCTTTTCAATATGAAATGGAAAATATAGATTGATCAATATCCAACTGGATCAAAATCTTGAAACTGGCTTTAGTGGTGGTGAAGGGTAAGGATTGTTGAAAAAACAAAACAAAAAAAAACATGGAGTGGGGAACATGATTTGTTTGATACAAGAGAAAGCAAAAAATTGTTTCTTTTTAATTTACCTCTTTAAGCAATATCCTTTAAGATAATAACAAAACATAGATCAATATCATGTTAATAATAACTCTTCAAATTCTAAAAATAAAAAAAGATTTTGAAAATTATTATTTTGTCTTTACTGATAAGTCTGAATGCTTTTTTTTCCAAATGAACAAATAATCATAAAAAAGAAATAAGATTTTGACCACAACAAGATAATGAGAGATATCATTCTTAGATATAAAGTCAATAAATGGATATAAATTTACAAGCAATTCATATTTAAGTTACTTGATAAAATCATTTTTTTCTAAACTTCAAGAAAATAAAACCAAGAATAAGATTGTAGAATAAATCTAAAAGTAAATACTAAATGCCTGCTGAAATGGTTGAATTAACTTTTTGAATCTATAATTTTGTTATTTCAGGCTGAAAATTATTTTGCTATTTTACAATACACCACAAGCCTGATATTTTGAGCGAGAGGCTATTTTATGATACACCCCAAGCCTGATATTTTGAGCTAGAGGCTATTTTATGATACACCACAAGCCTGATATTTTGAGCTAGAGGCTATTTTACAATATACCACAAGCCTGATATTTTGAGCTAGAGGCTATTTTATGATACACCACAAGCCTGATATTTTGAGCTAGAGGCTATTTTATGATACACCACAAGCCTGATATTTTGAGCTAGAGGCTATTTTACAATATACCACAAGCCTGATATTTTGAGCTAGAGGCTATTTTATGATACACCACAAGCCTGATATTTTGAGCTAGAGGCTATTTTATGATACACCACAAGCCTGATATTTTGAGCTAGAGGCTATTTTACAATATACCACAAGCCTGATATTTTGAGCTAGAGGCTATTTTATGATACACCACAAGCCTGATATTTTGAGCTAGAGGCTATTTTACAATATACCACAAGCCTGATATTTTGAGCTAGAGGCTATTTTACAATATACCACAAGCCTGATATTTTGAGCTAGAGGCTATTTTATGATACACCACAAGCCTGGTATTTTGAGCTAGAGGCTATTTTATGATACACCACAAGCCTGATATTTTGAGCTAGAGGCTATTTTATGATACACCACAAGCCTGATATTTTGAGCTAGAGGCTATTTTACAATATACCACAAGCCTGATATTTTGAGCTAGAGGCTATTTTATGATACACCACAAGCCTGATATTTTGAGCTAGAGGCTATTTTATGATACACCACAAGCCTGATATTTTGAGCTAGAGGCTATTTTACAATATACCACAAGCCTGATATTTTGAGCTAGAGGCTATTTTATGATACACCACAAGCCTGATATTTTGAGCTAGAGGCTATTTTACAATATACCACAAGCCTGATATTTTGAGCTAGAGGCTATTTTACAATATACCACAAGCCTGATATTTTGAGCTAGAGGCTATTTTATGATACACTCTAAGTCTAATATTTCAGGTTGAAAGAATTCATGTAAGACTTTAATATAGTAAACATTTATGAGACAGCTTAAAACAAAGACGTCTACAATCTGGCGTAAACTTTCAATATTTAACAGCAAAATTGCCAAAATTTAAAAAAATTAAAGCTAAACAAAACCAGACATTTTAGCATAATCTGAATCATCATGGTTCATTATTTAATAATTTGAAGAAATCTCTCTCTCTCTCTCTCTCTCTCTCTCTCTCTCTCTTTCTAAAAAAGAAAGAAAGTCAGTAACAAAAGATTTAAAAGCAGTGGATTTTATTCCAAAACTCTGCTGAATATTTGAAAGAAAATGTTTCTGATTCGAGATTGTTTCTCAAAGAAACTTTACATCTGAATTTTTTTCCAAGTCTTATAATTAAAGACGTAAAGAAATTATTGAAAAAATAATTAAAATTCATACAAGTTTGGGAATGTTTTCCATTTCAAACATGATATATATACGACTTTGACTATAATTAAATACACTTCTACCAATTTTTCAATCAGAAGTTTATTTCTTATTAACTTAAGATAGCTGAATTTAAATTTGTTTTTATCAAAGTGAATATCAATCAATCATCATCATCATCATGTCGTGCTGGTAGCACGGATATCCCTGACCCTCTCTCACCACTTTTCCCTATCGTTCATCGCCTCAGGCAGGTCTTCAGGACAACATCCCGTATCCTCACATAGTTACTGAATGAATGTTCATGCTGGTCGTCCTGCTTTTGCATGGCCATGTGTGGAGGTCCATAAGAGCACATCACTCACGAGCTTGTCCCTGCTTCTCCAGCAGTGTTCTGCATGTCTGGTTCATCTAACTTGAATAGTTTTCGTGATAGGAGGCAGGTGGCCGTACAGTTGGTGTCTTGTGGGGTGTTGCCGCCAGGACTTGTTCAAGATTGCTCGCAGCATTCTTGTGTAATTGCCGTCTAGCTTCTTCTCCAGCCGTTTCCATGTAGTGCATCCATATAGCAGTATCGATGCGACCGCTGCCTGGAAAAAACTGTTTCATTTTATCGGTTAGGTCTGATTTCCATATAATCGATAGCCTATTGATAGCTGTCCATGCTTTCGTTAACCTCGTGTCGATGTCTTTTTCGGTTGATGCGACACTGCTTCCTAGGTAAGTGAATTTGTCTACTAGTTTAAAGTTATTATTTATTATCAAACTCTACAATATTGAAATGCTGCAATCAAAAATAAAAATGGCTTAAATATACATAAAGAATGTACATGTTTTTGGAGTTTACTGAGTTTCAATGCTGTAGAGTTGGGAACTAGATAATATCTAATAATATCTGTTTTGCTTGTATATTGTTCCCTAGAAATACTAAAGCCCTGGTGTTTTAGTTTCAGAAGAAAATTAACTTTAGACGAAAAAAATTGTTAGGAGTGTCCTTACTTATGGCTTGGTTTGGTTTCTTGGTTTAATGACATATCAACCTTCATGGGGAATTTAATGCCAAAACCATCCTTATAGAAGTACTGTTGTGATACTGAGGGATATTCGTCTGAAAGTGAGTTTACCAGTATAACTGGAGTTTGAACTTGCTTACTTCAAGGCCATAGTCAATTACTTAAGCCATAATGCCAATGGGACAACCCCCTTATTAATGAGTGATGTGTATATGTGTGTGTGTGCATGTGTGTTTAACAGTAACCAGGCAAAAATGGTATACTCTGAGATTTTTTTAAATGCTCTAGGAGAACAAAGCAATTTCCTGTCTAATTTGTAACTGAATAATTTTGTGGGATCAACATTCACGCTGAACATTATTTTCTAATCATCCAAGTTCTTAATATAATGAATATAACCATGAAATGCTAATCAGAATCTTTCACTCCTAATTAAACAGAAGCATCAATATAATCATGGACAGCTGTTACAATGGAACCCAATGAGTTTATAGATCATCCAGTAAATATATGAACATTATTAAAAAAACAAAAACAGAACATTTTTACGCTGTTCAAGATAAAAAAAAAAAAATTAAAAAAATACGCTGATCTCATTCTTAAACTGAAAAATTGAAGATTGATCAATATTATGTTAATAGAAAATTCCCAAATTCATAAAAGATTTGGTTATAAAATTTTTCAAGCAATAAATAAATAAAGTAAAGTAAAAAAGAAAAAAAAAGAAATAAAGAGTAAAGGAAATATATCTCAAGTAAAATAATATCCAAACATGTTTCATCAATCTTTATCCGCAAGAGGCCAAATGAATGCCAGACTAATATTATGTACATTCAAGCAAGTTTTCAACTGATTGGCAGCCATTTTGGCCCCTAGAATTCAGCTTCCATTGTTTGATAAAAACAGTTACTGTTGACACAGACAGTCTCTAGCTGTGTCACTTGTTAAAGTGTCTGCCTCCTTCCCCTGATACAAATAGATCCTACGTAAATCCCAATGTAGATTACGTGTCATGCCTTGGAAGAAGGAAAGAAAAGAAATCAATGGGATCCGCCATTTTAGCCGTCTGTTGTTAGCATTGGCAGACGACCATTCTTCCAGGTTATCAATGACCAATCAGAACCTGCCTTGATAATCTTAATAAGTTTGGGGGTAAAGTGGACGGGGTTTTGGGGTTAGCGTTTGGGTCAGAGTAGAGGGTGGATTGGCATCAGGGTGGTGAGATTGAGATGGAGATGTGCTGATCGGGCGTTCGGGCGTGCTGACGTTCGTATGCATGTAAATGCGTTATTGTCACCACAGACTGCAACAAGACAATAGGGACCCCTCCACAGACCCTTAATTTTTTTTTTTTTTTTTTTTTGAGGGCGAAATTTTTGATGAAAAGGATGAGAACAAGGAGTCTGAAGATGTGGCGAAAGTAATGTTCGTGGCGACGAAGAAGGGATTTGGGGCGGGATTTTTTTTCTTTTGGTTTTTGTTTTAAGGGAGGGAAGTACTGGTTTTGCATGGGGGGGGAGGGGGGCGCATGGAAGAAAATGAAACCACTACCACCAAAACAAAGATAAATATATACATAAAAAAGAAAAAGAAACAAAAAAAGAAGAAACGAACAACCCCCAAAAAGCAATGATAATGATGACAAAAAAATAAATAAATAAAATCAACTGAACTACATAGTGTGAAAAAGAGAAAGGAACAATATTTTTTATGCTATTAAAGAGTTGAACAGAGAGATTGCATGTGTTAGGGGTACAGGCTGGAAATAAAGCAGATAAACGCCCGATGCGTCCTAAAAACACGATTCTTAGCAATGATGATTCAAACGATTATATGCCTTAATTTCTTCTTCTTCCTCTTCTTCTATTTTAGTTTTCGTCTTCTTGTCTTATATCCTTCCCTCTCTTACCGAAAACTTATTTAGCACGAATCAATCACAGTGTCGTAGCAATTTGACGGGCCCAAGCACATACTAGAATGGGGGAGAGATAAAAAAAAAAAAAGGGGTTGTTTTCAAGGGGGTGTTGTCCCGCCTTCTTATTTCTTTCTCCTCCCCTTCCCCACTTTTTTAAGTGTGTATTTAATTGTATCCATAAAGAAGAGTTACTGTTTTTAATGTCTGATGACAGAGACATACTTGACTCCGTCAAGGGATAAGTGGCAAAAATGATTGACACCTGACATCAGCGTTTTCATCCGGGCAGAATATAAGACTTGGATAAATTAGTTATCTCCCTTTTTCACCCAAATGGGCATTTATTTTGATTGGTCGACATGGAATAACAAAGAGAAATCCAATCGTCTTGTCTTACTCACAATTGTTAAGCTTGAATTATTTTAAGATCTTCCCTAATTCTTTTTATTTTCTTTAACTTTTTTTTTATTCCAAAGACAAAAAAATGTATTCAAGGATGCGAGAAAAAAGATAGAAAATTGCATGAACAATCCTTTTTTTTTTTTTTTTTTGCTTTTTTCTTTATCAAGCATCACACTGCAAAATATACTTTATTGAAAGTTAGGGATCGTTCATTATACAAAATATATGATAAAAAGACCTTTTTGAGACTAAAAATTAGGGGTCGTTCATTACTCGAGTATAGAAGGTTTTTTATTTAATAAAGTATAATCATTTGTTTGTAGACAATTATAAGGTATCAAATATTCCAAATTTTCAAGCAAATCTATTTGACCTGTAGATAGGCTCCTCCAAGTACATTCCTTCTAGTCAGAGCAAACCTGTGAGTTGTGGCACAAGGTGACACATATTTCCAACCTTGTTGAGTTATTTTTTTGTAAGCGATTTTATGGGTTTAACTATTCTATTTAATAATGAGCACTCCCTAGAGCGTTGGAACTGGATGTTCACCACCTGGAGCAAAATTTTTGGTGTAATTGTAGGCAAGGCGAGTAGATCATGGTTAGGGACTTAGATTCTCAATGGGTACTCCAAATTAAGCTAAGCTTAGTAAATGATAACTTCTTGGCATAATCCTCTAGCTATTGGAAAATAGGAAGCAGCAAACAGAATATAGTACGAAATTTGACAAGATTTGACAAGAGCATGACACAAGGAATTCGATAATAGTTAAACGAGTAAAATGTTGTTTTTTTCATTAATAGCAGACAATATACGATATTTAACAGTATACTTAATCACAAGGAAAAAAGATATTGCCTAATGTTTAATATGCCAAAGTGAAGTCTATTATTTTTCAGCCAAACTGACATTGGTATAATGGTTAGAGTGTTCGCCAAAGGCCCGGGAGACTTGGGTTGAATCTCAGGTCGAGTCATACCAAAGACTCAAAAATGGTATTTGATGCCTCCTTGCTTAACACTCAGCATTATAAAGTAATGATCAAGGGAAAGGTGGAGAAATCAAAGGAAAGGAGTAGCGCCCTCCCCTACACCTTGGTGTAGTAGCTATCGAAAAAGGAGCCTTCGGTTCACCCTCGACTATGGTCGCCAACTTTACTTACTTACTAAAATACACAGCTAGCACTGTCTCTAAATCAACTGAACGAGGGTCCTTCAATGACTAAGGTGAGTTTTGCCTGTTTACAGAGGCACCTTTTTCAAGGAAATCAATAGTGATGGATCCTTTCATGTTCCAGAAGACAGCACGACCTTCTTTATTGACTATTGCGCCAGGAATTTTTTTTTTGTCGGAGAGTCAGTGTTTCTAGTTTATGGACTTTTTTGACTCAGGCTTATAGTAGCAAACCCATGTTTAGCACATTTATAATCTTTTATTCTATTTAATTTTTTTCCCTAAACATACTTCTCAGGATACATCACACATGCTTCTGTAAATTTCACATGGTTTGCACTCCTCAGCCAGGAAAAATTTGATGACAGACCTCTGTTCAAATATGAAGCACTGATTTGCAGGCATATTAAATAGCCGCAAAATAAATATTTTGGGGGGATTAAAATAAGTTTTGTTATATGTATAGAAAAAAAAGTATTTTGTTTTGTTTTTTCTTTAAAAATTCCCATTATTTTTCCATGATCCTCAGATCATATTATCTTAATTGATTAATATTATTATCTTGAACTATTTCAAACCAATAATAGAGGCTTGCAAAAGAATTCATCCGAACAAAGTTCCTGGCTTTTTATTATTGAGACGATCATTCAGAATTGTAAAAGTCTTCTTGACCAATCGTATTAAATGGTTTTACATTACAAGAAAATCACGATCAAGTACAGTTGAATTTAAACTTGGTAAGAACCTAAGATATATAAAGCTTAGAGGTTCTTTATAAAAAAAAATTAACCAAGAATTTTAAAGGTACCCCCCGCCAAAAAAGAAAAAAAACATTCTGAGATTTTTTAGATTCAATCAGATTGTGAGGCCCTAAGTTGTAATTTGTTTAGTTCATGCATGGACAATATTTTTCAAGAAGCAGTCCGCAAGAGACATGGCTCATCATCAGATGGACCGCATTATTTAAAAAAATTCAGGCTAATTTTATGAAGGCTCCCTTTTCAATAGCTAGTACACCGAGTTAAGGGAGGGCGCTACTCCATTCCCTGGATTGCTCCACTTTACCCTTGATCCATACCTTATAATGCTGAGTGTTAAGCAAGGAGAGATCAAGTGCCAATTTTTGAGTCTTTGGTATGACTTGACCTAGGATTGAACCCCGGTCTTTTGGGCCACTGGCAAATACTCTATTCACCATGTTGATGGTCTGGTTAAACGTTGAAGGTACCTCAACTATTTTTACTATGGAAAACTATACACATGAGAATCTGCCTTAGAAATAGGGAAAAGTTGATTTTTTTCTCTTTAGTAAAAAGATCTTTTCTCTAAAAAGAGAATTAAAATCTTAGTTGGTGGGGGGTAATTCAGAAAACACCAAGGGCTGCATGTGCCCATAACTGGTTTAGTATATGTCAAAATCTGGACACTGCTATGAAGTAATTCATGTAAATAATCAGATATAGTAGTCGACTATAGTCGAGGGTGACTCGAAGGCTCCCTTTTCGATAGCTACTACACCGAGATGTAGGGGAAGGCGCTACCCCTTTTACTGGATTGCTCCACTTTACCCTTGATCCTTACCTTATAATGCTGAGTGTTAAGCAAGGAGAGATGAAGTACTATTTTTTGAGTCTTTGGTATGACTCGACCTGGGATTGAACCCAGATCTCCCGGGCCATTGGCGAACACTCTAACCATTATGCCAATGTCCAGTTTTAAATAATCAGTGAAACGCAGTTTCTTCCAGGCAGCGGTTGTATCGATACTGCTATATGGATGCACTACATGGACGCTAACTAAACGGCTGGAGAAAAAACTAGACGGCAATTACACAAGAATGTTGAGGGCAATATTGAACAAGTCCTGGCGACAACACCCCACGAGACACCAACTATACGACCACTTGCCTCCCATCACGAAAACTATACAAGTTAAATGAACCAGACACGCAGGACACTGCTGGAGAAGCAAGGACGAGCTCATAAGTGATGTACTCCGATGGACCCCCACATATGGCCAAGCAAAAGCAGGACGACCAGCTCGAACTTACATACAGCAGCTATGTGAGGACATAGGATGTAACCCTGAAGACCAGCCAGAGGCGATGAACGATAGGGAGAAGTGGCGAGAGAGGGTCAGGGATATCCGTGCTGGCGGCACGACATGATGATGATGATGATAGCAGTAGCAGTAAAGACAAATTAGCATGAGACTACGTTTGTTTGAAAACTGATATGCGGAGTTGCTGAAAAGTTCTTAGTACAACTACGAAGAAAATTCTTTAATCATCATTATTAATTTCAATAAACCGTGACTGATTGAGTAATTTGGAGTAATGTCAACGAAGGAGTACTCCATATTCCCTACTTCTCCCGAACTGGAGCCTCACCACCATGTGTAGTTTAGTGTCAAATCCAAGACATCCTTTTTTGGAAGGAGGGGCTTATCCCTCTGCAATAGATACAGTAAACCTGCAAACAGTCTGATATAATTATATGAGTAAAAACAAGAAATTAAGCATGTTACATAGAATGTAACAAAAGAATTTAAGCGTGTTACCAAGTAAATCATAAATGAATTCTAACCTGGAATTGAACCCGGGTCTCCCAGACCATCGGTGAACACTATTCATTAGGCCAATGGCCCCGTCGAGTCATACCAAAGACTCCAAAAATGGTACGTGATGCCACCTTGCTTAACCCTCTACATTATAACGTATGAATCAAGGGTAAAGTGGAGCCATCCAGGGAAATGGGTGTCGTAGCTATTGAAAAGGGACCTTTCGGGACCCCCTCGACTATAGTCGCCAACTTTACTTTTACTTATATATATATATATATATATATATAGTATTTTTCGGTCCAGTTAAACCAGAGTTGGGAGTAATTCCTTCAGGACAAGAAAATCATTCAAAAACTGAACATTTAAATTTTGGTTTACATCAGAAACACATAACAGGATGGAAATAAATTTATAATCCTAAAGTAACTGGTCTTTGGTTTTTTCTTAAAGAAAGTATATATATATATATATGGACGTATTGTTTGAAATTGAGTCATGGTAATCTTTTGTTGGTTTTTTTTCTTCCTCATCAATAGATGCCACCCATATAGATGAGTTGAAGTAGTTTCCTGACTTAGGTGTTATATATATATATATATATATATATATATATATATATATATATATATATATATATATTAACCAGTGTTCAAAGAATCTTTCGTTAAAATTTATGCCTTGGATTGAGATTTGAATCTAATATGAAGATGAATTGATAAGTGAAAACTTTACATTTCTACTTTTATGTATATTGTAAATGCTTCTCTATTATAAAAATAATGAAATGATTAACATTCAAGAAATCAACAAGCTCCCATAAAAATTTATTCAACCAGAATAATGTTGACTACACGAGAAACGGAAGAATGATATGAATAATAATTACAGATTGAAATAAAATAGGATAACTGAATTTCAACTAAGTTAAAACTTAGGAACAAAAGAAAAAGAAAAAAAAATTGTGATGATAGTTTGGATTTTTTTTTCTTTTTTGCAAAAAGAACAATTCACTTGAACAAAACTCTCAGAGTCTAATATTGGAGAGGTTAAACTCCACCACAATTATCTATGCATCTTCCATAATCCTTCAGTCATCTTGCCTTGGATTTTAAATTGTGAAGGAGAGGGTTCTATATGAATCGTACAAGCGCCTAGCATTGAAAATCATGGGATGTAGCATGATTGATGTGAAGCAAGGTGGATGAATCCAAATAAGGAAACTACTTCAACTTATCTATATTGGTAGCATCTACAGACGAGGGGAAAAAAGCCAACTAAAGATTACCATGATTCAAATTCAAACCATACGTTCAAACCGTATTGTCCTTCACGCAGGTCAACAAGGGGCACGTTCTGCTCATATAGTAACTCTGATCCCAGTTTTCGAAAAATCATCTGCAGAATCAAAGCCAAATTTACTTTGATGCAAGAACACTTTCAGTATAGCGACTATTATTGTTAGAGCCTTAAACGTAAAAAAAAACACAAACAAACAACAACAGCTACCTGAGCTTATTGCTTCTGCAACAGAAAAAATATAGACATCATATGCATCCAGGAAAATAGAGATTACCACAGCAAACAAGAACTAAGATATCAATTATTTAGAAATGGATAGACTTTTGTGTCAGTATGGAAAAACTCCGTTAATACCAACATCGGAGGCATAGAGATATTTCTCATGTCTTTAAAATCACTAAGTAGCATAGAGAGAATCCAACCTAGAATGATGTGCCACATTTAACAGCAACTCCTGTACAACAATCATCTCTTGTTACAGTCCTACTAGTGTCAGTGATGAAAAGGACGTTATCAACTTCTATAATGAGCTATCTTCCCTTGTCAGACACATTCGTAAACACAACATTCTGATCGTCAGTGGGAACGTGAATGCTCATATAAGCAAAAGCAAAAATAATGAATACTATTTTCACAACTCTTCAAACAAAAATGGCAAACATCTGGCAGAGTGTGCTCTCATGAACAGGTTTGTATGCCTAAAAACTGAATTTCAGAAAAGGATGGGGAAACTATCGATAAGTAGCTTAAAAGAACAGCTTGACTATATATGTACTTATAAACAAAAAGTGGCTTAACAGTGTTATAAACAACGAGGTTTATTCCTCTTTTGAAAGAGCACCTTCAGATCACAGAATCGTTTCGGTAAAGATTCGCTAAAGTCTAACTATGACGAGTCCTCATTTACCAATCCTGATCTATGCAACCACTATTTGGAAACAATAAGAAACAGGTTTGATGTTCTACAGGAGACATTTGAAAGACAAACTCCAAATAAAGAGTATGAAAACTTTGTTACCACACAATTAAAAGCAGTAGCAAAGCAGATACCAACAAAACCAAATGTAGAGTTCTCTCGGAGTTAAAAACAGTCTTAGAAAAACGGGATAATTTGTAAAAAAAAAAAAAAAAAAAAAAGAAAGTATAACTACTTAAAATAAGAAACCCCTAAAAACATCAATGTACAAAAACTTAAGAAAGCTCAGAAAGAACAAACACAAGCAGAAAAGAACAGGAAATACACTCACAGTCGGATAAATAAAATCAGAAACTCTATGGAAGATAAACTATATGGATAAGCATAGGAAACAGTAAATGTAGATAGTGAAAGGAAAGTCATCTTGAGATCAAAATTGAAAGCTGAAAGTCAAGAAGAAATAATTCGGATATTTCAAAAACCTGCTTGGAAACCCTCCTGAAAGAAACATATAAAATAACTAATATATATATATATATATATATATATATATATAACCAACAAGACATTAAACTTGAACACTTCACAAGGGGTGAACTCGACACAGTTCTGAGAGTAATAAAAAGCTGAAAAACTGCTGGCTTCAATGAAATACCTACTGAAGTATGGAAGGCAAGAAAATCTGATGACATACTTCAATTATGCAACGCTGTGTATAACCAAACACAATTGAAAAAACAAATGAAAGACTGCGTCCTCTTCTTTCCGAATAAAAGCGACCACGGAATTACGAAGAACTGCTGGTGTATAACTCTCGCTACAAAGACTTATTACGTCCTGCTTCTCAAACGTATCCGACCTGAAGTTAAGAAAGTTTTAAGGAAAAATCAAAATGGTTTTGAAAGAAATAGATCTACATATGACTGTTCATCAAATCATTGAAGTGAAAAATCTCGAGGCAACACGCTTGTTTGTAGATTTGTCCAAGGCATTAAATTTCATACACGGGGAAAATATAGAGCAAATACTTCTAAAATAAAATGTTACCGCTAAAATAATATGCAAAACGAAAATATGAAGGCTATGGTCCGTTCACTTAATGGCGACATTGACTTCTTTGATATCACCACTGGAGTCATCCAGGAAGATACATTGGCATAATTCGTATTCCTAAAAAAAAGTTGGCGACCATAGTCGAGGACGACACGAAGGCTCCCTTTTCAATAGCTACTACACCGAGGTGTATTGCTACTCCCTGGATTGCCCCCACTTAGCCTTGATACATAGCTTATAATGCTGAGTGTTAAGCAAGGAGGTATCAAGTAACATTTTTTTAATCTTTGGTATGACTCGACCAAAGATTGAACTCTGGTCTCCGAAGCCATTGGCAAACACTCTACCCGCTTGAGCCTGCCGATATCACTTACTACGAACATCAATAGATCTAATGAAAGAAAACGGTCGCATACTGAGAAAGTCAAGAAACAAACGACATCCCGTGGGAACTATTACTGATGCAGTCCACGTAGATGACTAAGCACTTCTCACAAATGCACCTGCTCAAGCCGAGTCTCTGTTGCATATCCTTGAGCAAGCAGCAATAGATATTAGTGTCTGCATGAACTCGGACAGAACAGAGTTTATGTGTTTTGAACAAGATGGTGCTATCTTTTCATTAAATGGCTAGTCCATGAAATCGGTAGACCAATTTATATACCTCGGTAGCAATAACTTATCTGCAGAAAGTGATGTCAACATACACAAAGGCAAAGCGTGGACCGCTATTTACAGGTTATCGACGAAAATCTGATAAAATAAAGTGGAAATTCTTCCAAGCAGTAGCCGTGTCAGTACTACTGCATGGCTTCACTACTTGGACGCTAACGAAATGTTTGTGGGTAAAAAAAGCTTAATGGGAACTACAGAAGGATGCTAGGTGCAGTTTTGAACAAATACTGGAAGTAACACCTTACAAAAAAAAAAAAAATAACTTTCCATCTGACAAACCATCCAACTATGACGAAGAAGACACGCTGAAAACTAAACCTTCGTTCTATTATGGACTCATAAACATGGACAAACCAGTGTTGGCAAAGCAGGAAAAATTTAGATTCATCAGCTCTGTGCAGACATTGGATGCTGTTTAGAGGACTTACCAAGAGTGATAACCCACAGGGACAGATGGCGAAAGAGAAACAAAGTCAAAACTTGATTATGTAAATTAAAATACGCAAATTTACCAGTCATTACACAGAAAATAAGTTACTTTCTAAATTTAATTATCCAGGTTTGGTTTCTTTTGTTTCTTTGTTTTTAATGGCATATCAACCTTTGTAGGTTATTTAATGCCAAAGCTATTCTCCTAGAAGAACAGTAGGGGGTACTATTTAACCCATAGCTGGGAGGATAAGGGAGTTCATACCTTTCCTAAGGGTATTTGCCCGAAAGTGAACTTAATAGCACGACTGGAGCACGAACTCGCTTACTACGATTCCGCAGTCCATCGCTTTAACCATTACACCACGAGGACACCCCCCTAATTATCCAGGGTTCAAAAGCAAAATTTCAAAGGAATAATGGCCAATTTGTATACTTTTTACAACATAAGCCATTACGAAATAACGCTCACGATCTAGGAACAAATATTTGTGTTACATTCAAGGTATTGTTTGGCAACCTTACTTTGATCTAGAGAGTGAATGAGTTAGGAAATGAAAGAAAAAAAATTAATACAATTTTATTATGCTTGTAAAATCAGGAAATTGAGTAGGTCCCATAAATGGATGACATTTGCTGAGGCCATTGAACCTAAAAAGATATTTCAACTCCAAAGCTCTACCAACTGAGCAATTGATCGACACAAAGAATAAAAAAATCAACCTTGGGATTTCAAACCCAGTGCTCAACCCACAAATTTTTCCAACAATAGTGACTGAACAATAACTTCAGTCCAATTATTTATCTACTAAGCTCTTGCTCTGTGTGGGCTTATAATAATAAACCTTAAATTATTTTTCACAGCAAAAAGCTCATCTTGATGAAAAAATCTCAAAAGAAAACACGAATCTATCGCGAAGAAAACATTCTGATTAATTCATTATAAATTGAGTTTAGAGACAAATTTATCATTTCCTCAATATAAAAAAGCGAGAATAAGGATTAAACGATTATATATGAAGAGAAAGAGTGAGAGAAATGAGTTTAATAAGAGAAAAAGAGACAGAAAGGGTGCAAGGCAAAAAAGAAAATACTTCGATCTTTTATGAGCATAAATATTTTCTTAAGTGACCATCTCATGGGGAGCCTCCTGTCAGGTTTGAAGAAACTAACAGTAGCCGTTAGGCATCGCTTAAAGAACATGTTTAAAAAATTAAAGAAAAATAAAGAATAAAACAATACTTTCAGAAGTTTACCTGCTGTGACTAAACAAAATTATTTTTTAGTGTCTTACACATTTAGATGTATGTGTACATCCCAGTGTGCGAGTGAACATGTTTATCAGCCAATGACAAGAAAGAAAGGTCCTTGAAGAGGACAACTGTGTCGGGCCAATGTCAACATTCAAGAAGTTGGCGAAAAATAATGCCAGAGGCTAAAAATGGTTCTTTTTGCTCTGTGGGAACACGCAAGAACCCGACTCGGCGTAAGAAATTTCCCTTCGGTGATCAACAAAAGCAATGATTGCTCTAATATGGGAAGTTTCATGTAGAAACAGGACAGAGTGGACAAAAAATATAACAAATATGACAGTGGACATGACAGTCAATAGCTCTTGACCGGCGTGTTTTTTGTTTGTTTTTAGCTTCTATCTGTTTTTCTTGTTTTAGCCTGTATCAAACTAAAGACAAGTTAAAATATGAATTCAACATGAATTTTCAAAATGCGATCTGAATATAATTAGATAACTTGCATGCTTAGCTTAGTGGTCATAACAGTGAACTGGTATTTGAAAGTTCTTTGGCTTTGTATCCAGGCTCATTTCCATAACTGTGTACACAGTATTGTCCATAAATAAGTATACTACTAACATTTTTTTATAAAAAGGTGGTTTGTTTTATACCAAAGGGTTTTATTATTTCAAGAGGAACATTATACAATAAAAACAGATGTTATTAAGTATTACAGCAATACTCACAAATAAGTACACTCCTAAATATCTTTTGAATAAAAAGTCAATTTTCTTTTAAACCAAAGATATGAGGATTTTCTTGTTTCTAGTGAAAAATTAAACAGTGAAAACTGATATTATTAGCCATTATTTATTACCAAACTCACCAAAGATATCTTTTGTTTGTTATCACAAAACATAAAGATGGCAAACTTAAGGCCACCAAATTCTCTGTGGTTACTAATGGGACTAAAGAGTCCCTTTTACTTTGGTTTCTTTGTTTAATGGCATATCAACCCTTCGTGGGGTATTTAATGCCAAAGCCATTCTAATAGAATAACAGCAGTTATACTATTTAACCCACAGCTGGTGGGATAAGGGGTTTAATACTTTTTACAAGAGTATTAGTCTGAAAGTGAACATAATAGCGCAACTGGAGTTCGAACTCGCTGACAACGATGTCACAGTCCAGCACGTTAACCACTATGCCACGGTGACTTCCCTAAATCCCATTCAGAAAATTCTCAAACTTCTTAAGTTTTTTTAAGAAGGAGTCTGATTTACTATGTAAGTATGATACTAAACTTTGTGTCATCATGTTAGCTAAACCAAATCTTTATCCTTTTGTTTTCTCATATGAAGTAAATATCGAGCTGAAACCAGAATTATGAATAGCTTTTTCTAGAATGCTTTTACATACTTAAAAAAAACTGTTGAAGAACGGACAATTACCACAAAAAAGCCATATACATTAATCCATTAGGGAGGCGCGCTTAGCATTAAGAGTATTGTCGAAGGGAATGGAATCGGCAACCCAAGTTTAAATCCTACATGAGGCTGTTTGCATTCATTTCGTATAAATACCCTTAGAAAAGACACAACTCCATCTCTTCTTCCTCTAGCTATGAGCAGAATGGTTTCTTTGACTCTTGGTAGGGCAACCGATCTAGGAGAAGGAAAACTTTAAATCTAAACCAGCTGAACACGAGCCCAACCCATTTTGGACAAATAGTTTCAATTTGTGCTTCACAACATATAACAGGTCACTGACTTCCAAACGATGGACTGTTGCACACTGGTACACGAAAAACAAGTATAACAGATTAAAAATTGACCTTGTGTCACATTCTATTTGAGGTGGGTGGTTGGGTAAATACATATTAATCCACACATGTTAATCTCTTGACAACGTTTGTTAAGTCCTGACAAGTTTTACTAGCTTAAAATCCTACTCGTAGAGCGGGTTATCTGCAAAATATAAAAATACAAATGCCGAGAAAAAGGAAGAGCATCTATTTTGAAATTTCTGTCTAACAAAAGAAATATCTCAATTTGTGCCATATTGCAGTTATACGATATCATTTTAAAGTATATATGCTTTGATTCAAGTTTTCCAAAAGTTTTCAATGACAATGATTGCAAAATGATAAACGTTTAAAAATATTTTATATTAGATTCATTTTCTGATATCTATTAAATTGAACTTAAAAAAAAAAAAAATTACTCTTCAATAAACTGCAACTATAATTTTCTAAAATGAATCAAAATTATTTTAATTAATTAATTGATTTTAATAGAAAGGAATAACTAGGATAGTTATATATAGCAGCATATTTTACGAACCATACCCATTGGACGATTCAAAAAACATAGGATAAGAACAATTGGTTTACAAATAAGAAAGTATGGTTGATTTTATTGTTCAAGGAATTTTTTAAAATCTAAAATAAAGACGGTAAACAAAAAATAAAAATAAAAAATAAAAAAAGAAGTTATTTAGTTTTTGTATTTATTTAATTAAAAAAATAACTTTAAAAAATCCTTATCATCAAGAGTCACATGATGTTCTGATATAAATAATTTAAAATAAGCAATAAAAGCAATAAAGAAACACGTTTCTTGTTTTGTTTTGTTTTTTTGTGTTTTTTTTAACCAAATATTGATTACTTATGATGAGAATATTTTTTAATGAATTCTGTGTGCTTTGTATAATTTTACATTTTTCGAAGAACATATAAAAGGATATTTTCCTAAGAACGTATAAAATAATATTTTTAAAAGCATTTAGAAAACAGGACGTGAAGTGCAAATAATTGATTCTGCTGAGGAGCGTTTCCCTCTTCTAAATCAAATTATTAAATCTAATCCGCAAGTTCTAATTTTTGGTAAAAATAGATGATTGCCAATATCCAGGGCTTCTAAAAGTGATCCATATAGACCCTTGGGAGTGAATAGAAATTTGTCAGGATGAATAAAAGCATAGGTGTCTACCTAGGTGCGGGTGGGGTGAATTTTGCATTTATAGTTTGCATTTATAAACCCTTTCCTAACAGGAGAACAAATATTGCTAGATCATGTAGACTGGTTGCCAGATATCATATACCAAGCAGAATGCCTGACTGGCTATAATGGTTACTAGTAAAGTGGCGTTTAGATATGACCCGTTTAAACCATACGCGTCTTTTAAATGAACGAATGATCAGACTTTGATTGAAACGATTCAGTTTATCACATTTTCACAAAAAGAAAAAAAGTTTAAACCAATTCCATCTTTAACAAATTATATTATATAATTACTGAATTCTAAACGAACCCTTTTTATAATCGGTTATGAGAAGTCATAAGAAATAAAAAAAGGATTTAATTATCATTCTCTTCTTCCTGCAGTTGTAAGTAAATAGTAAAGTAGACAAGGCCTCGGTACAACAACCGGTTTAAGGGATGGAAGACTAAGGGGAAATTGTGTCTTTACTTGTAACGGAATGATACCGGCTAATGGGTGTTAGGGAGGCTATTTAGTTGCGTCCCCATTCACTAAGTTCCAATATTAACTTTAGTGCACCCATCGATACAATAACATTGAATAAGGGAAAACAAAAGAAAATATGAATTAATGTGAACATATATTAATACACATAGAACAATATGTAAGAATAATACACACTGTGTCCGAAACAGATAAATTATACAACCGGCTCATTGGTCTAGTGGGTAGAGTGTTCACCAATGGTCTTGGTTCAATCCTAGGTCGCGTCAAACCAAAGACTTTAAAAATGGTACTTGATACCTCCTAACAACACTCAGCAATACAAGGCATGTATCAAGGGTAAAGTGGAGCAATCCAGGGAAAGGGGTAACGCCCTCCCCTACACCGCGGTGTAGTAGCTATTGAAAAGGAGCCTTCTAGTCGCCCTCGACAACGGTCGCCAACTTTACTTTTTATTTCATGAAGAAACAGATTTTTGTTTGTTTGTTTGGGTTTTATAGCATATCAACCTTTGTAGGTTATTTAATGCCAAATCCATTGGTATACAAATGAACAGTTCTATTTCAAAGTATACAGTTTAATTGTCAAAAAGATTTCTTTTTCAAGCTATTCAGTTTAGTCAAACAGTGTTATTTCAAACAATTCAGTTTAGTTTAAGTATAGTTTTTGTTTACACACAGTTAAATGTCAAAATTGTTCAATTTCAAACAATTCAGTTTAGCATACAAAAACAGTTCCGTTTCAAACAATTCAGTTTCGGATAAGTACGCAGTTTAAATGTCAAAACAGTTCTATTTCGAGCAATTCAGTTTAGCATAAGTACGTAGTTTAAATACAAAAACAGTTCCCTACACAATTTAGTACTATTTGACCCATAGATAGGACCCTATCAGTTGCTACCACTCCGGACCAGAGTGGACCTTGGTGTAATGGCAATGAAGGGGTACTTCGCATTCCCCAAAGCTCCAGCATTACTGGAAATTCGCCATCATATTGTTTAGTGTCATATCTAGGATAGTCGTTGGTGGGAAAGTTCTTACATCTCTGTAGGGATGCGGTCGGTGTAATCTACAGTCCCAGCCGACGGGGCATTGAACAAGCAGCGTGTAAAAGAGAATACAAGAATCGTCTAAGTCTTACTTAAAAATTGCCCTGTGATTAAGGAGTTTCAGAATTAATTTCATGGATTATCAATTAAATACATTTAGTGATAATAAAACAAATCCACTAAAATGGTGTAGTTGTCATTTACGAAGTCTAGATTAGCTCAAGACCAGTATAAGGCACCCAGTGAGGATTAAACTCACTGAAAAAAATTAACAAAATTAACTCGCTAATTTCACCACTGGAGATGCCACAGCCATTCAAAGGCTGAGTCGAGTTTAGGACAAAGCACCTATAGAGAATCGAACATACTAATTATGATCTGTCAGGCTCACAAACCATAACATCAGCCTTGTCGGCTTGGGCAGTAGAACACGCAGACTGCATCTTTGCAGAGGGGGTAAGATCCCTGCTCTCAACGTGTGTTGTGGATATGACACAAAATCATATGATGGCGACACTTGAATCCTGGAGATTTAGGGAATGCGGAGTACCCTTTCATTGCCATTACTCCCAGGTCCACTCTGATTCGGAGGGGTAGTATCTATTAGATTCCCACCCATGGTCAAATAAAACTATTAAATAATTCACTATACTTGAAACCATTTAACAGAGTTCAAACAAAGGATTAATATAAAATTGAATTATCAGTATTAGATAGCAATACTTAAGGCCATTTAATCGACTACAATCAAATGAGTTCTGGTACGTTTTGAAAAAATAATGTTAGTTACAGGTTATGTCCCCTTAAACATCATATGTGTATGAGCAGGATTTGTGCATCACATAACCAATAAATGGTTGATATGCCATTAAACCATACAACATAATCTAACAATTACATCAGGCAAAGTGGCCATGAACATTATGTTGTGTACCCCACGTATTAAAATGTATTATTCTGAAAAGAATAAACAGATCAAACGGTAATATTATACATACTATGTTAACTACTGCACAAAACTGTGCGTTTCACGTAAATTAGAGTGTATAATAATCAGACGGAGATCAGTATTATGTAGATTTGTTTGCCTTTTTATTCATTTTTTTTTAATATTGCTAGAGTTTGTGTATACTCTCTCTCTCTCTCTCTATATATATATATATATATATATATATATATATATATTAAAATAGGTAGGTCCACGAAGAGATTTGCATTTTTTTAATTAAATAATTTACTAATTTTGTTCTTACATACGTGTATGTTTCTAGCTTGTTGCTTTTATCCAAGTCTCATTGAGTACACCATTAACAAGGCCTTGGCCATTATATGTTCTCTGACGAAAGCAACAAGCTGGAAACATACACGTATGTAAGAACAAAATAAATAAATAAATTAAAAAATACAAATCACTTCGTGGACCTACCTATTTTAGAATATTTTTATTCTCTCTTTGGACCTACAACAAAAATTTATATATATATATATATATAGTAAGTAAAGTTAGCGACCATAGTCGAGGGTGACCCGAAGGCTCCCTTTTCGATAGCTACTACACCAAGGTGTAGGGGAGGGCGCTACTCCATTCCCAGGATTGCTCCACTTTACCCTTGAACCGTACCTTATAATGCTGAGTGTTAAGCAAGGTGGTATCAAGTACCATTTTTAAAGTCTTTGGTATGACTCGACCTGGGATTGAACCCAGGTCTCCCGGGCCATTGGCGAACACTCTAACCGCTGGGCCAATGTCATATATATATAGTTTCCAATGTTCATAAATGAATATATATATATATATATATATATATATATATATATATATATATATATATATATATATATATATATATATATATATATATATATATATATATATATAAGGAAATTAGAATAACAGATACCGAGCCAACGGTACTTGGTGACAGATGGTTTCTCACCAATGCAATCATCATTTTTCTTTCTTTCTTTCTAATGGCATATCAAACTTCGCATATTATTTGATGCTAAAGCCTTCCTCGTAGAGGAACAGTAGTAGTCCAATTTAACCCATTGTTGAGGGTGGAGGAATAAGGGGACTCGTATTTTTCCTAAAGTCCGAAAGTGAAAGCAATAGCGTACCTGGATTTTGAACTCACTACGCTATCACTGTTCAGTACGTTAGCCACTACGCCACGGGGACACTTCCATATATATATATATATATTGGACTACTTTCATTGCAAGTTCGCAGTTTTTTTTGTTTTTCAGGTCATTAATTTCAACAATAGAAATTTCCAAGATGTGAACGTGTACACATTAAGCCTAGCAGAAAAATAAAATAAATATTAACAACAACAACAACAACAAAAAATCAATAAATAAATAAGTGTGTAATATTGTACCGATTTTTTTTTTTTCCATTTATTGATCAAAAGCAAATCTTGAATCATGTGTGTATGAAACCTTACCATTTATTATTCACGATAGAAAAACTTGGAGAGGGCCAAATAAAAGAAGAATTGACCGCGCCGTCTTCCAGTTCCCGAGGGGGTGGGTGTACACAATGAGCGTAGCCAGCAGCCACACTCACAGGGGCAGATTATCATTTAAAGCCATTAGCCTTAAGACTAAAAACAATCTACAATCACCATAGAAAACGTAGAAAACAAACGAGAAAATATAGGGTAGCCCTAGTCAAACGATTGTAATAAGTGTGTCGGCACTAATCAATGACGTTAATGAATGTGTTAAAGCGAGGTAATTTTGATTTTTTTTTATTACTGTTTTTTTTATTCTTCTTCCCCTGCTTATTCAGATGTGATAAAATAACGAGCAATAAATCTGTAAAATGCACTTCAAAAAGGCACGGATCATAGAAATTACGATCTATAGCCTATTTCCAGTAATTTTGTTCAATTCCCCACTTTCTTTTTCTTTTTTTTAAAGGTTTTTTGATAATGATGACTGACGGAGTCGGAGGAAAAACGTGAACACCCCTCACACGCCTTTTATTTAACGTAAAATATTCAAGGCCTATACCAAGGGTAAATGGTCACTTAGTTTCTGTGATCAGAAACTTAACTCGAAAATTTAAAAAAATATATTGAAAATCAAAATTAAAAAAAAAAGAAAACAAAGGAAATAACGACAATAATAAAATAAAATGAAAGTATGTTCGCTATTTTGTAGACTGTTCATTATTCATTTATTGATTATAATTTGTGAAAACTTGGGGTTTCTTAATGAAGCAATATTCATTTTATGCATTTATTTAAGTATCAATATATTTTTTTTCGAAAATTCTACTCTATTTTCTTTGTTCAAATTTCTTATTACAAAAATACATTTTTTGCTTGAAAAGTTTAACAATCAGTCATGGCTGAAGGAGTCGCACATTAAAAAGAAAAATCAAAAACGCAATGATTTCTCTCTGCCTTTTGAAGGCGAAAAACTCGTTTGTCGTTTAATATATGACAAAAAAAAAAGCGATAGAAACAAACTAGAAAGAGGTAGATGAATTTACCAAAAGGAAATAAATACAGAGAAAATGTACAACTTGAAAGAAAATACTGGATTGATATAAAATAAATATAAGGAAAGGAAAGGAAAAAAATCAATTCTAAATTGTCTGTTTAATGAGATAGATAAAATGTGTCTCTTTTTGTTTTTTGTCTAACTTTAAAAATAACCTTGTTAAAAGTTGTAAAAGTATTCTCCACCTCCAGCAAGAAGAAATGAAATAAACAAAATTCGTTTCTTTTCTACCATCAATTTTTCAAAATACAGCCATGACACTTGAACAATTATCTTTGTGAATTATCCCTTTATTAAAGCACTTTATGAAAATTGGGAAAATTATGACGATATTTTTGGTCTGTTTTACTGATTAAGTATGTGATGAACAGTTAGAATTCTGTATTTTTATTTATTTGTCTTTTATATATATATATATATATATATATATATATATATATATATATATATATATATATATTTAAAAAATTGCAGAACTATGATTCCACCAATTTGCAAACTTGTAGATACTATATGTAATTGACGCAAGTTTGTGGGATTTGAAGGCTTTGAAGGTCAGGAGCTAAGGGCAAGGCCGTGTTGCCGAAAGATATCTGACTCCATATTTTGGTTACACTGTTTCACCCCACGTTGACTGGCCGGCGCAATGCCTTGTCCAAAGAAAGTCCCAAAAGAAATGTACAAAAAGAAAAGACAGAAACAGATAAGAGACAAAAACACTTCTTCCATACTTTCCTTTATTTACTGGGTGAAGGGACTAAGCAACGCTACGCCCCAAGAAGTAGCGTGGTGCCCAAAACACCAGACAGCAAAATTGGTGTTGTCGGTTCGGCGTCACTGCCTGAAAGAGAAAGATAATATCGTCTCCTTTTTCAAGAGGAAAAATCCTTTTTTTCTTTTTACGCATGCGTCATCTCCTTTGCCGTTAGAGACCTCTGGGAGTTTCTTCAAATTTAATAGTTTTCTTTTTATCTATTTATTTATTTTTTAAATTTAATTTTTTTATTTATTTATTCGTTCCCTACAAGTTAAACATAAACCCGTTCATTAACTATATAAGTTACATACCCAGTCCAATCAATTATTGTAATTTATTAAGCTTTTTACTTAGATGAGGCACAAGGCCGTATGAATGGGGTACCCAATGAGTCTCGAAACCACTTATGAAGGTTTACTCGTCTAGCTTGCTAACCATTACACCATCTAAGGCGCTTAAACATACTCAGTCCAATCGCCCAGTCTACCACTAGCAAGTGGTGCCATGTGCTCCGTTCTTCAGATGAAGCAAAATCACACAGACTTGTCCGTATTACCGTTACGGTCCACAAAACCACATATCCAATGTATAGGGAATATTTTAGATTTTATTTCACTAATGGTATTTACCGAAAGAAGCCACATAATATGCTTCTTACTATCAAGTTTTCTCTTTTGCAATGTTCGTTTTACAGATACTCATTCTGTTTTGAGAAATGTTTTCTATGTGTTAAATATACGGGAATTTACCCTTCTTACTTATCAATAATTTTATTCAAGATATTTGCTGTGTACTTTTTATGTTGTTCTTCATCAATCTATCTTCTTTACACTGTACGTACCTTGTATCCAAAAAGCACGTTATAAATCAACTGATTAGTTCAATTATTTTTTTCTGAACTTATGAGATGAAGAATTGTCATTATTATTCGCTGATATTTACAGTAAATAATGGGAAGTACTCTATGATTAGCATTTAACAGCTATAACTCGCGCACCTTATGGGCAGACTAGGCTCTTAAGATTGGTATGGCAACTGGTTTAGAAGGGTAACTCTGAATTCAAAACCAGACCTGGAGAGGAATGGGCTCAACTAAGCTATATCAGCTCAAGAAACACTGCATAAGTAGTGCCACCACGACCAAACTAAGTTGCATGTCTTCCTTTTCTCCGAGTTACATTTAGTTAATACTGTCTAAAGATAAAAATTAGGCTGATAATTACGTGTCTGGGTATAAATTCATAGTGTTTTGTTTGGTTTGGTTTTGTATCTTTTGATAGTCAAATTCACTGTAAGGAAGGCCAGTTAGTTACAATAGGCAAAGGGTTAGAAAATAATAAATGAAAAGTAAAGCTGTAACAAAAGAATATTACAAAATAACAACAAAACTGAAATCTAGATAAAGTCAAAGCACCTTAATATAACCGTAGACTTCAATAGTCCAAGGTTGTATTGTTCAAACTTTTTCTTTGAGTCGAACATACAAAGAAAGCATAAGAAATGGGCGCCTCATCGAGGGGAATCTATGTACCCAATCCCTCCGCCACGTGACACAAAGTCAATTTTCTAGAGCAATAAAGCTGGTTTGAAGTCAGTGTTTTGCTTCTTCTACACCCGTTGCCGAAACAAAGCTAAAGAACCCAGCCTGCCCAACAATTTATTCATAGCTGCAGGACGGGGGAAAACAGGTGGACTCATGCCTTTTCCAGGAGTATAGAGCACCCAGTAAGCCCGAAGTGAAACGCAAACAACCCCGTCCAGGATTTGAATTCGGGTCTCCGATTCCATTCCATTCCATTCCATCCAACAATAACCGTTACGCTAAGCACGCCTCATCATGGCGTGATGTTTAAGAAGCTAGTCTACTACTTCTGAGTAGTGAGTTCAATTTCCACAAGGTTCACATTATTTGTGGCCTTTTGTCAAACCTTAGCTAAACTTCTTTTTTCGGGCGCCGCAAATTAGCTAACATAGTTAGTTACTAATGAGTTAGACTATCACTGGGTGCTCTATACTTTTGATCCTGTGCCAAACTAAGCCAAGTAAAGTATTACAAAACAAGAACAATACTGAAAGTCATATTTTAATTTTTGTCACATGGCTTAGGAAAAAAAAAGCTTTTCCGACAGAACAACATTCTGCCTGCGGGAATTAAAAGTCAATCAAAGATCTTTATGAGAATGTGAATTCTGAATTCAGCTTTTCAGAGGAATGTCGAATTTCAAGAGTTCAAGATCAATTTTAACAATTTTGGAATTAATCTAACCCAAATAACAGAACAACTTCTATGATTTTTTTAAAAAAAGTTACTATAAAATGCCATTAGAAATAATTCATTTATTTATTTTTAAAGTTATCAAAAAAGGGATTAAAGAATAAAATTAATTTTTTACTGCTCTTACATTTTTGTAAAATGTCAATTTTTTTATCAATTTTATTTAATTTCATTTTTTTTATCTTATTATTTATTTATTCATTTGTGGCGGTTAATTTCAACAAAATTGATTTGGATAATTTCATTGTTTTCTTTTAATATTTCACATCTCTCACTCGTTTTCTCTCTCACACTCACTCCCTTTCTTTTTCTTTCTCTCTTTCCACACTTTCTTTCTTATAATGGCATATCAACCTTCTTGGTCTATTTAATGCCAAAGCTATCTTTGTAGAAGAACAGTAGTGATACTATTTAACCCAATATTTAGTGGATAAGAGTTCATAGCTTTCTAAAGAAAGTGAACATGATAGCGCGACTGAAGCTGGAACTCGCTGACCATAATGTCCCAGTTAAGAACGTTAGCCACTATGCCACGGGAACTTCCTCATTCTTTTCACAATTAAGAAAGTTGTTTTTATATAAAAAGTGATAGCTAAATATTTTTGTTAACTGGACAGCATCCCCACCACCACCACTAAAAATAATTTTCCATAGGAGGGCCGTCATGAAAATCTCTCAGAGTAATTATTTACTTAAACCCTCCGCTACGAACAGAATTAGACACAAGGTCAATCTATAAGCTGAATACAGCTGGTTTAAATTCAAAATTTACCTTCTCCTAGACTGGTTACCATACCCAAGCTAAAGATTTTAGTCAGCTCTACTACTTAGCCATAGCAGTGGAGAGAACAGATTGATTCATGCCGTTCTCGAAAGAATTAACACAAAGTGAAATGCAAACAGAAATGTTCTAGATTTGAACTCGGGTCCCCGATTCCATTTGGGACGACGCCACGCATAAATGCGAGAGATAATAATCCGTTTCATAAAACAGATAAATAAAAAACTGTTTCCCTACTAATATTAGCCAGTTTAGGTTTATGCCCTGTCGGCTGGGGCTGTAGAATACGCCGACTGCACCTCTGCAGAGGAGTAAGACCCCGCCAAGTAGTTTCCTGGATATGGCACTAAACAATCTGATGGTGAGGTTCCACTGATGCTGGAGCTTTGGGGAATGTGGAGTACCCCTTCATTACCATTGCTCCCTGGTCCACTCTGGCCCGGAATGGTAGATCCTGATAGTGCCTTATCTATGGGTTAAATAGAACTAACTGCATGCTTATGCTTAACTGAATTGTTTGAATTAGAACTGTTTGACTAAACGTAATAGCTTGAAATAGAAATGTTTTTGACAATCCAACTGTACGTACATTTAAACTGCGTGCTTATGCTAAACTGAATTGTTTGAAATGGAACTGTTTTTGACATTGAAACTGTACTTACACTAAATTGAATTGTTATATATAGAACTGTTTTGACATATAACTGTGTGTAAAGAATGTGCTTATACTAGACTGAATAGTTTAAAATAGAAATGTTTTTGACAAACTGTCCTCATGCTAAACTGAATTGTTTGAAATAGAACTGATTATTGGCATAAAAATGGATTTGGCGTTAAATAACCTACAAAGGTTGATATGCCATAAAACCCAACCAACCAACCGACTAGTTTAGGTTTGTTTTGTCTTATCCTCAAGATAAAAAAGAAAAAAAAATTTCAAAGTCTGAATCTATGCTGTCTTCAAACAATCTAGAAATCAAAACTTCCATCACTAAATTGCTGCCAGAATTTGCAGGCAAGGTGTTGCGACCATCGAAGTCAAACAGATGCTCGTAAAAAAACAAAAACAAAAAAAACTGTCCTAAAAGATATGAGTGCATAGCAAATAGAATCCTCCAGCTTGATAAAATAATTCCATGACCCACGTATGGTGAAAATGTGGATATTTATCCAGAATACCATTATTGTGGTAACGGACAAAATTTTTTTCTAAGAATGTAATACGTACCTTCACCATCAAGATAAGAGTAAGTTTCAGTCATTGGATTAATTTCTTTACTGAATAATGTTCCTTGGTTACACTGTCAATACGTATTAAATTACCAAATAATTATCTTTCAGTAGAAAATGCTAACTTAAGGCCAATTACCAATGTTTAAATCGGGGGCTTGTGTTCAATATAAAAATTAATCAAATGACTAAAACTTGCTCCTATTAGTGTATATATATATGAGAGAGAGAGAGAGAGAGAGAGAGAGAAATGGTGGATTTTTTAAATCCGACGAAATGAAGAAAAGTCCTTCTGAAATAAAGACGAAATTGGAATCTGTTGTTAGTGTTTAGTTTTTACAGTTTTCTATATATATATATATATATAAATAGATGTATGCCCAGAATAAGATGCTGATGAAATGTCGGTGGTAATCTACAAAAAATTATATAGGCATGTAATACTTGCATTCACCATCTATATAAAAGTACGTTTCAGTCATTTGCTTCATTTTTTACTGAATAATATTCCAAAGTGACATTTTCAACTTGTTACCAATCATTACACATATATTTCTTTAGCCTTTCCCTTCACTACCTACTAAGAAAATGTTACCTAATGACTGATTGCTAATATTTCATTTTTGCGGCTTCAGTAAAAAAAAAAGATAATGAAGCGAACAGAAACTCTTATTTAGATGGTGTGTATATATATATATATATATATATATATATATATATATATATATATAATCACTACAGAAATGAAGGAAATTTTCTTTCTTGGGCTATTCTAAACATGCAACATGTAAAAATATAGATACTTATATCGAATAACATGCAAATTAAATGCCTGTGGTAATATACAAAAATTGTATATACTTAGATTCAACATCCAGAAAAAAGTTTCAGTCATTTGCTTTCGTCTATTTTTAAAAATATTTTTTCAAATGAATAATTATATCCTTAAGTTACGTCTTCAACTCATCCTAATTTATTTACGTTCCACATTTTTTTCATTTTTTTCTGAGAAAATGGCTATTAACAACCTACTATAAATATCTTATTTTTGGTACTTAAATGTAACCGAACAATAAAATAAAAAATGACTGAAACTTACTCTCAATACATATATTTGTCTATTGACATTGGCCCAGCGGTTAGAGTGTTCGCCAATGGCCCGGGAGACCTGGGTTCAATCCCAGGTCGAGTCATACCAAAGACTTTAAAAATGGTACTTGATACCACCTTGCTTAACACTCAGCATTATAAGGTACGGTTCAAGGGTAAAGTGGAGCAATTCTGGGAATGGAGTAGCGCCCTCCCCTACACCTTGGTGTAGTAGCTATCGAAAAGGGAGCCTTCGGGTCACCCTCGACTATGGTCGCTAACTTTACTTTTACTTACTGCAGAAATAACGAAACTCTTCTTTGTGGTTATATTCTGAATAAGCATCGGCCGATTTTTGTGGACATAGCCATAGATGGATTGATCCAAGCTTGATCAATATTAAAAAAAAAAAGAAGATAGATCTAATCATTTTTATGTGCTACTTCGGAGCCAGTTTTCGCTAAAAAAAAAGATAAATAGCCAGTCAATCAATTCGAGATAAAAACAATATGTTCACTCTTGCCTTGGTCGTTCTGTGTGATTATATTTATCTATGCTTAATTAATAAGTGTTACTCTGTGTGTGGTAGCTGTGCAGCTTGAGTGTGTGTGTGTGTGGGGGGGTATATCAGTGTAACGTCTACGATTCAGCACCCTTAATGAAAGTGTCCAAGTATCTATGTAGAGATACAATAATTATCTCACTAAGAGAATTTGTATGTCCCTTGAGTGGACTTCATAGAACGTCACACGATAGTCTCAGAAACCCCTACTCGACCAAATTTTGCCTTTGTTCTTTGAACAATACAGACGTTGTTTCTGGGAACGGCACAGCCAACAGTCATCAAGTAAACCTCTAGTCATTTTTGTACACCTTCTATATACTGCTTGTTTATAGTACAATGTGTGTATAGTTTTATCTTTTGGGATACATTCATGTATTCTTTCTCCTAATACCATTGGTATTAAATGTTAAATGTTCTTGTATGCGTGAATAAGTCTATGTTGTCTTTCCTTCCGTTGTGTTTAGCATTAGTATATCACGGATATACTAATGCTAATAGTGGTCCTTGGTAAGTGGGGACTCAATTAAATATCTACCCTACCTCAAAGAACACCAATACCAATTTAATCATGAGGTGACATGCCGAGTAATTCTCCTTCGGGTTAAATGGCGGTGCCCATCTCCTCTTTAGGTAACCTGATAGAGTGTACGAGGCTACATGGTATCACAAGCAAAGAACGATCTCTGGCCTGGCCTAGCAATAATATTGATTTTAGTTAAATCATGTTTTTTTTAAATTTTAAGCTGATTTTTTTATATATAAAAAATTTGAAGCACAGTTTTTTTTTAAAGAAAAGCAAAATCTGTTGCAAGGTTGGATTGACAAAAAGCTAGTTTGGGGGACAAAAATATTGATGGGGCTTTTTAACTCCCATTCGATAAAGGCATTTACAAATTTTGTTTTCAAAGTGTGCGTAACCAAAGTTTTACACTTTAATGTTTCAAACCATCTCCAGGGCTGTTCTGGTTATAACACTAATCTGAATCTGATGGTAAAGTTCATGTCAAAGAGTTAGAAGAATATGTAATACCTCTCCATTGCCATTAGGACCCAGCTTAGTAGTACCCGTTAGGGTCCCAATGAGTAAAAAAGAACTGTTTAATCATTTACTTAGGATTATTATTATTATTATTATTAGTTGTTTGAAACCATTTAGCTGTGTGCAAATTATTCATATTACATGGGAATACTTGATAGAATTACAAATGCTAAATAGAAATACTTAAAACTATTCAACTGTGAGTGAGGAAAGGATTAATTTTGAAATGTATTGTTAGTGTTAGATAGAAATATTTAAAACCATTCAACTGTGAATTCAAACAATTCGTTTAGATATAATAACTTGTATATCTAAACGAATTGTTTGGATACATGCACACTATTAGATAAGAAATCGGGAGGTGCCCGTGGTGTAATGGTTATCGTCGTAGGAAATGAACACGACGACTCGAGTTCAAATCCTGGACGAGACTGATTGCATTTCACATAGCACTAATACCCTTGGCAAAGGTATGAATCCAATTATTCCCCTCCAGCTATGGGTAAATAGTAGGTTCTTCAACATTGGTGCGGCAACTAGTCTAGGAGAAGGAAAACTCTGAATTCTAAACTTGTTAAACTCCCCTTAAAAATTGACCTTGTGTCATATCCTGCCCGAGCGGAGGGATTGGTAAATAGGATTAGATAAGAAATCGTATGCATAAACAGGATTTGGTATTTAAAAAACTCCACAAAGGTAAATATGACAAAAAGCACCAACATCTTCAGGGCGATATGATTATAGGATCTGATCCCTTCCAAAAACTGAGAGCACAACAACCTACGTATTTCAAATTTCCAATGCTTTAAACGCAACCAGAAATTATCTTATTAAAGAGTGTCTTCACCGGTTAATCTTATTTCAATAGTAAAAGAGTGCATATCATAATGTAATCTCTGATCTTTCGCCCTAAAAATGGAGGAACAGAAAGTGCATTTTCGATGTTGTGGGAGTTTTAAAATATCAAAAACGCTACAGAAACAGTTAAGAAAATTTGGAGTGTTCATGGCCAAGGTGCCATTACTGACCGCCAAATGCAAAACTGGTTTTCAAAGATTTGTTCTAGCGATACGTCACTGAGAAATAAACCCAGACCAGGACGCTCGTTAGACGTCAATCAAGAGGCTTTGAGAGGATTGGTGAAATGCAATTCACGTAAAAGTACTCGAAAATTAGTACTTGACCTCAACATCTCCCAATCCATAATTTGCTACCTCGAGAAAAAAATTGGAAAAGTGAGCAAGCTGACTGTTTGAGTTTCTCATACTCTTAGAGGGAAGACTAAGACATCCACAGCGACAAGCCTTTTTTGCAAGGTAAAGAAATGGCCTATTCAAGAATATCATTACAGGAGACCGAAAATGGATCGTTTATAATGATGTTCGACGCAGAAGGCAGTGGATTGACAAGGGAGAATCTCCACGGACAAAGGCAGAGCTTCATGGAAGAAAAGTTATGTTTGTGTGTATGGTGGGATCACCACGATATTTTTCATTTTTAAATTACATTCAGACATTCGATCTAGATTTATATTCTCAACGGATGCAACGTTTGCATGAAAATTTTCTAAGAAACGTTGTGCTTCTCCATAATAATGCAGAAAAAATTAAACAAGAATCAAGCAGGAAAAAAAATATCAGATTTAGTTTTTATCTGTTCTAATCCATCAACCATATTCATCAGACCTTGCGTCAAGTGATTTCCATCTTTTTCATTCTCTACAAAATGTTCTGAATGATAAAACACTTTCATAAGCAGATCTGGTGAAAACGTTCGAAGGAAAGTTGAGCTCAAAACCAGCTGAATTTTACTTGAGAAAAATCAACTAGCTACACGATAAATGGCAAGAGGTGATTCAAAATAATGACAAATATATTACTGATTGAATACAACTTGGTGCAACTTATTTGTATTAGATAGGAATACTTGAGACCATACGACTGTGAACAACTTATTTGCATTAGGTAGGAAAACACACAAAAATATACAATGAACACAATTCACTACTGAGTCATTATAGAATAACCCCCCAAAGGGTTGACATGACAAATCAATCATTGGTAACAAGGCCGGATATGTGGAGCGCTCAGTGAGAATGGAACTCACTAGTAGTAACCAGATCGCTAACAATAAATTAATTTAAAAAAAAAACTGTAATAAAATAAAATGAAATAAAATTAACTGTTTTTATTTAAATCTCATTATTTAATCTAAGCTGTGCGTGTTGTTTGCAATTCTTGATTTTAAATTGCTTTCTGTAGGTTTGATATCACACAGAATCTAGTAAAAGTTTTTTTAATGATTGTCGTCGTCGTCGTCGTCATTTCAACCAACGACGTTTATGGCAACTTTTAAGCAAACAATACAAAAAAATTAAAAAATAAAAAAAAGAGAAAAATTCGCATCGTTTTGCTGTAGTTAAATCTTTTTTTTTCTTTGCCAATGAATGAGACATAAATACAAATAATAAAAATGTCAATCAGGTTAATAAAATCGCAAAAAATGTTTACGAAAGAAAAAAAAAAATTAGATAAAGGGAAGTTTTAAAAAAGAAAGAAAAAGAATAAGCGAAAGTTATTGAAATGTTAAATATCCAACTGCTGGTAAAGATTTTTTGTAACTCTCAAATAAGCTACCTTTTTTTATTTTTTGTTGCTTTCTTTCTTTTTTTCTTTTTTCTAGATTACGCAACTTTATTCAAAATAGAATGAATTTAGCTTTTTAGAGTCCTTCATTTACGCTGCGAGCAATACTGATTTAAATAGATAAAAGTGTAATTTAGATTTTATTTATTTATTTTAACTTAAGCAAGGGTTCAATAGTTTTTTTTTTAACAATTCAACTTAACACTAACTCAATATTTTTTCTTTAATAAAAAATCTTTTGATCAGAATCAATTTTTTTTAAGTCAATCGTTACATTTTGACAACGACCGCCATCTTATTATTTATTTTTAATGGGCAAAGGACAATTTTGCCGAAAAACAATAAATAAATAAATAAATAAATAAAAGTTTCAGATTGCGTTCGCGGTATAGCGGGAGGGGAGCAGGAGGTTTTTTTTTCTTTTTTCTCTTTATTTGACAATTTCTGAGATAAATGAATCTAAAAGTTTAGATTCGAAACGCCAACAATGAAAGAAATTCATTTTGTTTTGAATGAAGAAAAAAACAACAAACAAAATCCCTAAAAACCCTTAAATCTGCTAACAAATGATGACATTTTCGAATACAGTAGGACCTCGTTATTCGCGGTAGATATATTCCAAGAGTGCACGTGCATTGTAAAATCCGCGGATAATTTTTTTTTTCTCCTTCCACCACTAGGAAAACTAGCCATAAAAATGATATGAATTTGACAAAAACATTTCAATTGTCAAAGAACAAAACCTTTAATCTAGAAACTAAATTATTTAAACGGCATGACAACTCGTCGAGGCATATTCTATGCCTACATCTTAAAGAACTGCTTTCACTGTCGATTTATATTTACACTGATGGGTAGTTTCATTTTTTGCATAGTTATTCGAATCTAATACAAATAATTTTCACAGAGTTGAATGGTTTCAAGTATTCCTATCTAATACTAATAATTATATGGTTTCGAGTAATTTCTATTTAATAATAGTCATTTGTTAACAAACAATTATATGGTTTCAAGTAACTAATAATAATCCCCACAGAACAATTATAGCTTCAAGTAACTATTCTTAATACACATAACTTATAGTTATAAGCAATCAAGTATTTTTAGCGAATGCAAATAATTTTCCAAAAGCTCAATTTGAGCCCAAGATTGGACCTTAACAGGAAAAACCACTCCGTAACAGTGGACCTGAGAGTATTGTCAATCAAGGGGTACTCCACACTCTCCAGATCTGGTGCCTAATCATCAAATATTGTTTTGTATCATACCCAGAAACTCTCTTTATTTGGCGGGAGGGGTTATTATCCTACAAATCCACACCAACAAGATGGTATTTATTAATTTGAGATTTCCCCCGCCTCCGTCTGACACCAGCTGATTCAGACTTTAAAAGTAAAACCTCGACTCCTTACATTTTTTTAAAAAATAAAATAGATAGGCGTTCAGATTTCTTAAAAAAAAAAAAAAAGAACAAGAAATGGCCTAGATTCTCCCTCCAGCTCTGGATAAATAGTAGGGCAGACTAGGTTCTTCAACCTTGGTGAGGCAACTAGTCTAGGAGAAGGAAAACTCTGAATTCAAACCTCTTAAACTCCGCTTAAAAAATTGACCTTGTGTCATATCCTGCCCGAGCGGAGGGGTTGGGTAAATAGGATCGTCATATGAAAATGGACACGGCACCACAAGTTCAAACCCAAGATGAGGCTATTTGTATTTCACATTGCACTAATATCCTTAGGAAAGATATAAATCCAATTATTCTCCCTTCAGCTACGGTTAAATAGTAGAACAGACAAGGTTCTTTAGACTTGGTTAGGCAACCAGTCTAGGAGAAAGAAAACTCTAAATTAAAACCTTCGCTTAAAAAGTGAACTTGTGTCACATCCTGCCAGAGTAGAGGGGTTGGTAAATACACAGAAGGATGGTTTTAGCACCAAAAAACCCACGAAGATTAATATACTACTTAAAAAATATATATCTATATATAATAAGTAAATAAATAAATCTATCTATCGAGAGAGGCATCGGGGCTAACGAGTTGGACTGCGACATTGTAGAAAGCGAGTTCGAAACCCAGTCGCGCTATTAGGTTCACTTTCGGACATGGGAAAGGCATAAACCTTTTATTCCCCCAGCTATAGGTTAAATACCGCTACTGTTCTTCTATTAGGATGGTTTTGGCAATAAATAACTCACGAAGGTTGCTATGCCATTAAACAAAGAAACTAAACTATCTACTGGAAATGATGTCAACATCTGCGTAGACTGCTACTGACAGGTTATCGGCCACGTCAAAATCTGGTCTCTCTGATAAGAATAAAACCGGAATTTTTTCAAGCTGTAAACGTGTCAGTACTATTGTATGACTGCACCGCTTAGACTCAAACGATACGACTGGAGTAAAATCTGGATGGCGTTTTGAACAAATCCTGGAAGCAACACCCTACAAAACAGCAGTTGTCTGGCCACTTACCTCCCATCTCTTAAACCATCCAAGTAAGATGAATAAGACATGCTAGGTACTACAAAGGAGGAGTGAGGATGAACTTATAAGCGACGTTCTCCATGGACTCCTACACACCACTGTTGGTCAACCAAAAAAAAAAACTTATATTCATTAGCATGGTATGGACATTGGGTGCCGTGTAGAAATTAACTTAGAGCGATGGTCGACAGGGAAGAATTGTGAGAGAGATTCAAAGGAACCGGTGCTGTCGGCATACCTAAACAATGATGACGATAGTGACCCCCCCCAAAAAAAACAGTAAAAGAAACAAGAAAAAATAAGCTGAATTTGTTTAGATGGGTTCTATGTTTAATGGCATATTAACCTTCGAGGGTTATTTAATGCCAATCCTATCCTTGTAGAAGAATAGCAGTGGTACTATTTAACTCATAGCAGGGGTGGGGGAATATAAACATTACTTCAATGATATATTTCAGAATGTATGTATTTACCTAAATCCTCCACATGAGCAACCTGTGGCACAAGGTCAATTTTAAAGCAGATTTTGGATTCAGAGTTTTTCTTCTCCTAGATTGGTTGCCATACCAAGGTTAAATAACTCAGTCTGTTTAGCTATTTACCCATAGCTGGAGAGAGAATTGTTAGATTCTTACCTTCTTCAAAGGTGTTAGCACAATGTGAAATGCAGTCTAGCCAAGGATTTGAACTCGGGTCGCTAAGTTTATTTCCTACGACGATAGACATTACCTCACAAGCGCCTCCAAATTATATTCTCCCTTACATCCGAAAATATAATTGGAAAATATGCTTTCTTTTACTTCGAAGGAGGCGACACAGATTTCATGACAAAAGTCTGTGGGCAAAGGAATGCCCTAACTATGAATTTACGGCTTTTTATGGCAGATGCGCATAGGTAATTCTAAGCAACTGGCTCCGCTATAAAAAAAAATTCCATTTTTAGCCATCCGGTTATATTTTCTGATAATTCTCGATCTATAACAGTTATTTAAGTCATTAGACCTATAGTTACAATTGTTGGTACACAAATGACCTAGTCTGAAAGTTTTATCCTGTAAAACAGATGTTCCCAATCTTTTCAGCCCAGGGACCACAAAACTTAACTCAGAAGTTTTCTTGGGCCATGATCTTAAAAGGAAATGAAAAATAAAAAAGAAAAAAGGAAAAAAAAAAGCAGCAGCTAAATTTACAAGGTAACAATCATAATTCATCAATGAGGTATTTGATGTAGTTTACAATCAAGAAAAAATGAGACATCTGTGTTAAATGAAGAGGTTGACAGAAGCGCATCAGACAAGTGATGATTTGACAGTTGCTAATGCAGCGTACACTTGCAATGCTTCATTTTGGAGAACAACTGTTCATGACAGTTTGTAGTGCCAATTACGATCCTTAGTTGCTGGGTGAAGATGAGAAGGTAAGGAAATCATCTAGATGGAAGCACGAGGTTCTTACAGAAATCGAGGATGTGGCAAGCAAGAAACTTGGACTTCAAATCTTTCGTACACTGAAGATCATTAAGCTCTCCCTGCAGTTGTAATGATACTTTTTCACAGTGAACATCAAAGAGCGAAGAGAATTTTTTCAAAATTGGGTGTTGGGTCACATGTGGCTTCAGACTGCGAGTTAGGAAGCCCTGGTGTAAAATCTTAGAATGCATAATTTTATAGTTTATAAGACCAGCAAAAATGTAAGAAGTTTTGTAGCCAGCTTACGGGCTTTCCCGGTCAAAAGAATGCTAAGCACTACAATGGTTTTTGATGACATTTCAATTGATTAATTCAGCTTATTTTATTTTAAACATTTCAAAAACACTATTGATATTAAAGATTTTGATGGCGACTTTAGTCGAGGGTCGCCCGTAGGCTCACCGAAGTGTAGGGGAGGGCGCTATTCCATTCCCTGGATTGTTCCACTTTACCCTTGATCCTTACCTTATAATGCTGAGTGTTAAGCAAGGCGGCAGCAAATACCATTTTCTGAGTTTTTGGTATGACTCGACTTGGGGTTGAACCCCGGTCTCTCGGACCATTGGCGAACACTCAACACATGAGCCCAATGGCAAGTTTGGTTTAATTTAGCTGATCCACCCACCCTTTTGGGGTTATTAATGCCGAAATCTGATTTATTTAAATGTTTGATTATAATCCTAACTTTATATTTTCAATATTTCGTTGCGACCATTTTTCAAAATCACATTGGTCTGTAAATAGTCATTTGTTTGCACAGTTATATGGCATCAAGTGTTCCAATCTATTGCTAATAATTCATATTTTTCAATGCAGATTTTTTAACTAGAAAAACCAAAATATTTAATGAAAACTTTTAAGAATATACATTTATAGGTTTTTCTAAAATAAAAACGTTTCGAAAATAATTATATCAACTCCTGATTTGATAGCGAAATAGTGAAAACACAAGAAGGTAGATAATTGTAGTAGTTTGTCTAAGACATGAAAATTTTGCAAAATTGGATACCCAGTAAGCATCCCTAACGCGGCTCCCGTTCACAGCATGAAAAATTATTTTACTGTGATCGTCGGGTAAATCTCGGGGTTCCTTATCATATAAAAAAAGTTACACTCAAAGATACTGTTTTCCCAATAATTCAAATCGGTTTAGACGAACAGACGCAGAGATTTGATATAATATTGAAGTAGATAGATAGATAGATAGATATGGTTTGGTTTGGTTTTATGACATGTCAACCATCGTAGGTTATTAAATGCCATATCATCTTGATATATATATATATATATATATATATATATATATATATATATATATATATCTTAAATATATATGATTTGTGAACACGTTTTGGAGATAACATTTTTAAACGAGCCTAAGCTCACTTTTTTTGCACATAGTTAAATGGTTTAAAGTATTGCTATATAAAGATTAGAATTTAAAATCAGTCATTTGTTAGCACACATTTAAAAGATTAGTTTGTCGGTAATTTCATTTTTAAATGAGTCAGAACTAATTTGTTTGCACACTAGTATTGCTATGGTTCGTACATAATAAAACATTTTCAATTATTGCTAGTTAACACTACTAATTCTATTAAATATTAACCATTTGTTTACACTTAGTGAAGTAGTTACAAGTATTGCCATTTAACACTAATTATTCAACATTACTCATTTATTTGCAGATAGTGAGGTCATTACAAGTATTGCTATTAACAATAATAAGTCTATTGAACATTGCTCATTCGTTTTCATACAGTTAAATGGTTCCAAGTATTGCTATGTATCACTAACAATTCAATGAAACATCAGTCATTTGTTAACACACAGTTAAATGTAAAAACTGTTCTATTTCTAACAATTCAATTCAGCTTAAGTCATTTGTTGCACTCAGTTTATATGTCAAACAGTTCTATTTGACGCACAGTTCTGTTTGCCTATCAGGTGCTACCACCTGGGCCATAGTGGACCTGGGAGCGATGGCAATGAAAGGGTATTCCGCATTCCCCAAAGCTCTAGCATTACTGGAGCCCGACCATCAGGTTGTTTAGTGTCATATACAGGACACTCGTTCGGAGAGGGGGGTTACCCCCTCTGCAGAGATGCAGTCGGCATGTTTTACAGCCCTAAAATAGATAGATAGATAGATAGATAGATAGATATGAACAGAGTTAGAGAGAGATGGATAGATAATGAATAAATAGATTCATATGAGCAAATTTAGATAGATAGATAGATAGATCATTACTGTGCTTGAAGGTTGCAATATTAACATGCAGTATATACTTTAATTTCTCTATTGTAATGCACACACACACACACACACACGCGCGCGCACGCACACACACACACACATATATATATATATATATATATATATATATATATATATATATATATATATATATAGAATGAGTCTGTTCATATGTCTATGATGAAATATCTGGTGTGTATTCACACACGGACATAGATAAATAATGCACATAATTAGAAAATACTGTGTAAACACAGAAACATAAAAAAACCTCTCTATATACATATACACGATATGTACAGACATCGAGAGACATGTATTGTAACTATAAAAAGATATTTTTGCATTATTTTCCTCAATTGTCATTTTTCTCAACGAATCTTTCTTTTAACCTCATCGCCAAAACGAACTCCACCCAGTCCCAAACGAGACTCACATCCGAAATATCTCACAATATAACACGCAACATAGACAAAACAATGGCATATATTAGAAACGAAATATTCTTCATTGCCTATATCTTTAATAAAGATATTTTTTTATTCATTTATTTATCTATTTTGTATACACCAAAAAAGAAAACACATTAAAAAGAAATAAGAAAGAAAACGTGCGGGTGTGAAGATGTGGCAAGAAGGTAGACATGGCAAAATCTTTCACGAAATTATATATATATATATATATATATATATATATATAGAGAGAGAGAGAGAGAGAAATAGAGAGAGAGGCTAAATTAAAATAATAAAAAACGCCCCACCTATGTTATCGAAAAACACATCAAATTTGTTCGTTGCTATCGCATTTTCCCTTTGTTTTGCAACTTTATATATATATATATATATATATATATATATATATATATATATGCGTGTGTGTAAGTGTGTGTGTGTTACTTTTCTTGTGCATAAAGATGATCTATATTTTGCTATTTCTTGTGGTCTGCACGCGATTCGTTCCCAGAGAGAAAATGGCGGCTTTTGTTCTGACAAGGACACGAGACGGCGGTTTTGTGAAGAAGAAAGAAAGAAAAAAAAGCATCAAAGACAAGAGATCACGGAGTAAATAATAATAATAAAAAAAAAAACTTACTTACTTACATATTTTTACATGTATTATTTATACATTCATGTGTGATTTTCATGTCTGAAAAATGTATATGTGCGTGATTCTGTGATGTATAGCCCTAAAATCGATCTTTCCTACTTTAGACAGATTTGGCTGAACATGTAAAAACGAATTCATTTGTATTTTACTTTAAAGGATATATATATATATATATATATATATATATATATATATATATATATATATATATATATATATATATATATTTAAAATGCACACATCTAAACATGTATATAAATATACATATTCACACCCCCAAACATAAACATATATTCAGATACTCATATATATATATATATATATATATATATATATATATATATATATATGAGTATATTTGGGTGTATATATATGTATATATATATATATATGAGTATATTTGGGTATATATATATATACATATACATTTAGAGAGAGAGAGAGACACGCACACACATATACATAAATATAGAGAAAGGGAGAGAGCGAGAAAGACATGCACACACACATATATATATATATATATACATACCCGAATATATAAATATATATATATAGGCAAATTATGAACATGCATAAATGCCCACACATACAAACAAACATATAAAAACACACACACAAACATACTCATTGACATAGACTCACATACAAACATATGAACTCAAATCCATCTAAATATACATATTTAAACGACACATAACCACATATATAAAAAGTCAGACATACACAAACACATTACCACACGCAGATTTCATCAATACATATACATATTCATACATTTTATGTGTATATAACGTGTATGAGGCAACAGCCCTTTCTAAATGTCTATTTGTAAAAAATCATAGATAAGTAATGTTTTTCTTCATTTTTTAATAACTTTTTCCTTATTTGAACACATACACACACTTAAAAATCAAGAAAAAACGCATAAAGCCTTTGTGGTTAGATAAAATAAAATTTAAAAAGTCTACTAGCGTATTTTTGAGATTCTTTTGAAATCAGCTGGGATAACCTGCGCTGCGAACAACGAGAAACTTACTGACTGAATATTCACTTACAATACAGTGTAACCCGGATATAAGAGACCCTGACATAAGATACTTCTTCTCCGGTCCCGACAACTGTCTTATATAACCTTTTAAACTCTCTTATGATTACCTTTTAAAGACACATAAAGATGAATATTACTTAGATTTTACATTTTTATTAATAGGCACCATCTTATTAAAAGGGAAATTATTTGCCGGTCTGTAACCGAAACTACGTCACCACCGGCATCACAATTCCCTTAGTTATTTATGTTATATTCTCAATGATTATCAAATAATCATACTTTAGTCTTAATTAGTATCTTATTTATTAACGTTAGCTCTATTAAAGTCGAGCCAAGTCAGAGTTCCTCAAAACAGCTGATGTTATTAATGTGTTTAAAAGGATCTATCCGACTTCTCACCAGGCCAAATTTGGCACAAGTTCATTTTAATGGGAGGGGAGGGAGAACAGCTACGACTCGAGATTCTTGTGTCGCCGTCACAAAAAGGCTGGATCCCGTCGGCATTCGACATATTGGGGCGCCTCAAGCGCCAAGCGATAAACTTAGCCCTGCCAAGCAGGTATTAGATATTTATCCGACCTGACATAAAGTTATTTTATAGGGAGGGGGCACGTTTGAATCAAAACTCATGCGCAGCCGTCAAAAAATGCTTGATCCCGTCGTGCTAAGCAATGAACTCAGCCTTGGCAAAAAAGTATTGACTGGAAGGAAGGGCACCTGGGACCAAACGATTACTATAATAACGGGAACGCCAGGTGCACCCCTCCCGGAAAACTAGGGAGGAAGAACGTGGTATTAATGCATTTAAAATTCTGCATTGTGTTTTATCTATCACTAATAAATAAATGTTTATATAGTATATGGTATGGATTATATGCATACTGGCTTTAACAAAACTAGATTCGATAAATTACTACTCGGTGTAATTGATTTCTCATATAATTGCTTTATTGTCAAACGTATTAAAAACAATCCTATGTATAAGTTTGTACAAAATTCAATTAAAATAAAATTATAAGTGTAATCTTTTTAAAATTTTTTACTTAGTCTTTCTAATTTAATAATTTACAAGATTAAAACTTGCGCTCGGCTGAAGCATATATTTGTTCGAGTTAAAATAATGTAGATCTCTTTCAATTGGGGGCGGGGGTCTTACCCCTCGGCTGAGGTGCAGTCGGTGTAGTCGGTGTATTCTACAGCCCCAGCCGACGGGGTAATCATATTTACCAACCGCTCCGTTCGGGCAGGATATGACACAAGGTCAATTATTTTTAAGCGGAGTTTAACAGGTTTGAATTCAGAGTATTCCTTCTCCTAGACTAGTTGCCTCACCAAGGCTGAAGAACTAGTCTGCCCTACTATTTACCCATAGCTAGAGGGTTGGTAAATAGGAACCCATAGCTAGAGGGATAATAATTGGATTCATACCTTTCCCAAGGGTATTAGTGCTATGTGAAATGCAATCAGTCGCGTCCAGGATTTGAACTTGTGTCGATGTGTCCATTACCTGCGACGATAACCATTACACCACGGGCACCTCTTTAGCCGACGGGGTAATCGTGGGTTATTCAATAATGCCAAAGCCATCCTTGAAGAAAAATAGTAGGGGTACTATTTATTAACCTACAGATAGAAGAATAAGGGAGTTCATATATTTCTCAAGGGTATTAGTCCGAAAGTGAACGTTAAAAGTCGACTTGAGTTCGAACTCGATTACTTCAATGTCGAAGCCAGCACGTTAGCCAGGACGCCACAAGGAATCCTCCAAGCCACAATTTCAAATCATTATTATTAATAATTAGGCCGAATATTATACTTTTTTTTTCAAGTAATTTTTTTCTAACTTACTCAGGTTTTCATTTCTCTAACAGTGAAGAAAAACATGCATTGGAAACAAAAATAACGAATAAACTCCCGGTGAGACTTGAATTCAACCCCACCTTCACACTTCAGCTTTAGGGAAGTATGATCCTATGTAGCAGCTGTTTTACCAGTTAAGCTACGATAGCTTTTTAAGTCCAAACAACACCGAGAAAACTTATCGTTGATTGGCTGGTGCCAAATTTGGTGTTCTTGCTTTATACAAGAGTATTTAAATTTTTCTTAAGGGAGGTATTGTGATATTGTGGTTTAAACCCCGGACTGTGATATCGTAGTAAACGAGTTCGATCTTCAGTCGTGTTATTATGTTCAATTTCGGACTAATGCCCTTGGGAAGGTGCGAACCTCCTTATCATCACAGCTACGGGTCAAATAGTACCACTGCTATTCTTTTATAAGGATGGCTTTGACATTAAATGACACAGGAAGGTTGATAGGCCATTAAACCAGAAATTTATTTTGTAAACGAAGCTCTGTCAATCACAGTGAATGGGTAAAAGTAAGAACAAGGTAGATACAAAGCAGCAAGAATTAAGAAAACGATGGTAAACTCATGTTATGTGAGGGTGCTCACCATAAACTCCCCATCAACTTAGCGGAAGTGTAGAGGCGTGATGGAGAGATGACAAGTCATGGTTCAGCCCTTACTGAAGCAACCTTGAAAAGGTCTGTGTTTTGCCAGGTTCTAAATAATGATGTAACAAAGCTTTTGCTGGCACTAACCAACTGTATGCAAGAGAGTCTCACTTAAAAAAAAACGTCCGTGTCAAAACTTGCTCATAGCTGAAAAACCAGGTAAATAATGAATAATATATGTTGTGTGCAGGTATCACTTTTTCAATAATCTTTGTCTCTGTTTGTCTCTCTCTCTCTCTCTCTCTCTCTCTCTCTCTCTCTCTCTCTCTCCACACACACACACACACACACATATATATATATATATATATAGTGGATGAAAGTAACTTCGGTTAACGCATATATATGTATTAGATAAAAGTAATTATATATATATATATATATATATATATATATATATATATATATATATATATATATATATATAGGATAAAGGTAACATATAATGCATTTTACCTGCTATTCTCATTTGAATGCCTCGTCTCGTCACGTTGGAGTGACGTCACAGTACCAAAGCACTCATTGACATCTGATTTAGCTGGGGCAGTGTAGGTGGGGATTATAAATGATGAAAGCAGAAAACTTTGACTTTGGTGTCCTGGTGATATGTTTATTCTGTGTATAGCTTTTGTCTGATGAGGATAGCTTTCAATGCACACACACACATATACATATATGTATATATAAACCTTAATTTAAAAAACTGTCTTTATTGATCATACCATTGTATATAAAGAAATAATGACTTTTCTCCTTTTAAGATAAAACAATTACAAGAAGAGGGAATATATTAATTTGCATGTAATGAATAAAAAGTTTAGACTAAATCTATTTTTTAAACCTTATATACGAGGATCATCAAATAAGCTTCCAGACTTTTTTCGTATGGGCACTTTTATTGATAGTACACACAGGAAACTCTAGTCCCCTTCGAAGTAATCTCCTCCGGCTGCAATGCACTTGTTGTACCATTCCAACAACTTCTGGAAGTCCTCTTGTGTGAGCGTATCAATGATCTTTGTCACAGCCTCGTTCATCTCCTCAATTGTCTCATAACGACAGCCTCTGAGCTAAGGGAATAAGCAAAAGTCACAGGGAGCAAAGTCTGGACTATAGGGAGGGTGAGGAACTGTCTTGATGCCCATCTTGGTCAAATAGTCTGTGACAAAGATGGAGTTGTGGACTGGTGTATTGTCCTGGTGGAAATGCCACTGACCCGATTTGAAGAGTGCTGGCCTCTTCCGAGCGAATCTCTTCCTGAACTCTCTTAAAACCTCAACATAGTAACCCTAACCCTAACCTTTTGGCCAATCAACTTGACTGTATTGACTTCCTTACTCCTCCCACACCTCTCATCATCCATCACAGACTCCCTGCCTTCTTTGAATCTCTTATGCCACTAAAAAACTGATGCTCGATTCATGCAAGATGCTCCAAAAGCAATCTGAAGTGTTCCATACGTTTCTGTGGCATTTTTTCCAAGTTTAAAACAGAATTTTATTGCATATCGTTCTTCTAAAGTGTCCTCACGTCCAGATTGCATTTTTGAAATTCACCAGCAGTGACAATCAGGCTTTAGAAGGGTGTATTTCAATTCCTGCTGTAGCTGTTCATTTGAAGGTGAAACCCTAAAACTTGGTCTGTCATCTCATAAGATGTATAGCAATAATATACTGAATTTTCAAGTGTCTACGACAATTTTAAATGCCTGTACAAAAAAAGTCTGGAAACTTATTGAATGCACCATATATATATATATATATATATATATATATATATATATATTTTCATCATCAGGGTGTGTCAACAGCATTGGTTCCCTCGACTCTCTCGCCTGCCGACCCTTTCGGTCGTCGTTTTTGGTAGGTACTGCAGACGGCACTCAGTGTCTGCACAGAGTGGGTTAATGCAAGTTCTTGTTGGTCAGCCAATACTTGTTTGTCTATGCGAATGTGTACATAGGAGAACATTGCCCTTACTTCTCCAGCAGTGGTCAGTGGATGGTTTGTGAGATAGGAGGTAAGTGGTCATACAAGTCATGTTTTGTAGAGTATATATATATATCTATATATATAAGGTTCGTTCAAAATTCCAAAGTCTCACGCAGATTTTAGATTTGTCGCACATCTCTCACCTTTATATGAGCCTCACCAATACAAAAATTAAGACATTAGCTTTTTTTAAGAAGTAGTGGTGTATCCCCACAAAAGATATTTAGCTATGGCTCTTTTTTTCTGGGTAAGGCTTAGAACGTTTTGAACGATCTTCATGTGTGTGTATATATATATAATAAATTTGACGAAAAAACTTCAATTTAGTGTTTCCATAATAAATCTATTTCTGGTCGTTATGAACTTCTTTATATATATATATATATATATATATATATATATATATATATATATATATATATATATATATATATTATTTGATGTTGTTTTAAATGAACTAGTTTTATTGTTCCTGAGCTTTTTATTTTGGTTGTTTAAAATAATAAAGTATTTTCCAAACATTGAAATTCGCGTTAGAAAAGCAAATAAAATACCCTGATTGATATATAGATTATATGAATATATGGATGGCAAGACGCTTAGTTATTGCTTTAGTAAGATCCCACCTAAAATTCAGTAATGTTATTAGGTCCCCAAGACTCGTTAACGATAGAAAGCTCATTGAAGGAGTAAAAGAAAAGAGCTATTAAATTGGACACGGCGAAACGAGTTCAAAACCTAGACGAGACTGATTGCATTTCACATAGCACTAATACACCTGGGAAAGATATGAATCCAATTATTTTCCCTCCAGCTATGGGTAACTAGTAGGGCAAACTAGGTTCTTCAATTTAATAGCTCTTTTCTTTTACTCTTTCAATGATTGGTTTCTTGGTTTCTTTGTTTAATGGCATATCAACCTTTGTAAGTTATTTAATACCAAAGATATTCTCCTAGAAGAACAGTAGTGGTACTATTTAACCCATACCTGGGAAGTGCCTGAATTGAGGAACATACTATATGAAGAGATTGAGAAAGGATCAAGGTGTCTAGTCTTTACAATATGAAACTCAAGAGATTATGACAAAATGAACTACTACAAACCATACCAAAGGCTGGTTTTCATCCAAAGGTGATGCTATGTATATGAGGGGATTGGAAAGGAGTCCTTTCATCTGAGCTTCTTCCAGAGATTCATTTGAGCAAATTTAACATATCTAAATTTAAGATACGCCATAATAGGAAAAATAATCTAAAACACAAAGAAAAAGATATTACAGTGATCTGGGTATAAATGCTGACTCAGAGCTAAAATTTTCCAAACACTGAAATTCACAAGCAAATAAAATACTGATTAGTATGCAGAACATATCAATATATGGATGGCAAGATGCTTGTTTATTGCTTTGGTAAGATCCCACCTAAAATCCAGTAAAGTTATTTGATGCCCCAAGACTCATAGAAAGAGTAGAAAAAAAGAGCTATTAAATTGATACCTAAATTGAAGAACGTACCATATGAAGAGATTGAGAAAGGATCAAGGTGTCTAGTCTATATCATCATCAAGCCAATGGAGATATGATTGAAGTCTATAAATATATACATGATGTTTACTCTGAAAATTCCAACCTACTATCCATTAATCAAGGAAGTATTACAAGAGAATATGAAATAAAACTCTCAAAAAGATATTACAAGACAACCAATTTTCTTTAATAATAAGTGTAGTTGACTCTTGGAACAAACTACCATCAGTAGTGATGAATGCCCTTTCATTAAAAAAATTTAAAGACTAGATTGGATAATGTATGAGATAATCAAAAATACTGAATAGAAATGCATCTACGACTTCCACCTTATGCAATATAGAATATATAAGTGATGACAACAATGACCAGCTAACAGGTCTTCAGACCTCGTAGACCAAAATGAATAAGATGATATCATTATTAGTTTATTTTCTAGCTTCTTGAATGTTGATCTAATTTCGTTGAGACGGTGTCAGCCAATCAGACAGTGCACAATAGTATAAAGCACCAAGAAACACAAGTAGCAAAAGTATAATTCAAATATTTTCACACAATAAGTTCCAGCTGTTCTGATTTAGCCTGATACTGTGTTGAACTCTGAGATGAATACATAGAATATCATACATGTATCAACCCAACCCCCTCTGCCACTGGCAGGATGTGACACAAGGTCAATTTTTAAGCGGGATAAACATTGTTTGAATTCAGAATTTTTCTTCTCTTAAACCGGTTGACAAACCAATGCTAAAGAACCGAATCAGCCCTCCTATTTACCCCGAGCAAGGAATAACATGATTCATGGCTCTAGGACATTTCCTTCTTGATTGAGCTAAAAACTTTTCAATACTTTCTCGTGTGTGTGCGCATGTATGTATGTATCAATAGATGTGCCCGTGGTGTAATGGTTATCGTCGTAGAAAATGGACACGGCGACACGAGTTCAAATCCTGGACGAGACTGATTGCATTTCACATAGCACTAATACCTTTGAGAAAGGTATAAATCCAATTATTCTCCTTCCAGCTATGGGTAAATAGTAGGACAGACTGGTTTCTTCAGCCTTAGTGTAGGAGAAGGAAAACTCTGAATTCAAACCTGTTAAACTCCGCTTAAAAAATTGACCTTGTGTCATATCCTGCCCGAGCGGAGAGGTTGGTAAACATGTATGTATGTATGTATGTATGGTTTATAGATTTTAACGGAATGTAAACCCACCTCGGGTTATTTCATGCCCAGAGGTTAGGGAAATATACACATTGTGCGTTCATATTTACATTTTTTGTCTTGTAGTTTCTTAAGAGAGTTTTTTCTACACGGTCCTATCGAATACGAATGGTTTTAAAACAAATCTATTTGACCCATATATGGGACCCTAACAGATACGACCACTCCGGGTCAGAGAGGATCTAGAAATAATGTCAAAAGAGGAATACTCCCCACTCCTAGAATCGGAGCTCCACAGTCTGGTGAAGTTTAATGTCATACACAAGACACTCCCTTTTTTAGTATCGTACCCAAGCCTTATCCCTCTGCATATTCTAAACCCCGTCGTCAGGGCTAATTTGTGTGTGTGATAGAGAGAGAGAGACAGAGACAGAGAGAATATTCTGGCCGAGACAAAAAAAAAAATACCAAATTGAATAAGATATAAACTGAGCTAAGAGGAGTAAGTAGTGAGATAATCTCTCTCTATAAGTATCATTTATTGCACGTCGTGAAATCCCAAAAGACTTTTTTCCTTCTTTTCATTGCTTTATTTTCAAATAAAACAAGATAAATGACAAGATCTTTGCTTATCCTGTGATCTAAGTGCTTAACATTTACTGTTGACACAAACTACATCTAGAGGTTAAAGCTATGAGGTTTTTTATCGTATTCATCACATCTACAAATCAATTTTTTTTTAAAAAAAAGTCAGAAGATTCAAAAAAAATATTTTAGGAGGATTATCAATAAGTTTTTCTTTCCGTTTCTTTTTTTCTCACTCTGAATGTGTGTGTGTGTGTGTGTGTGTGTGTGTGTGTGTGTGTGTGTGTGTGTGTGTTATCTGTTGTTGTTTTTTTTCTACCTTCCGAGATATAAGAGAAATAAAACCAGTGTGAATCTCTGATAACCTAAATGTAAGAAGCTTATTTGGAAAAGCCTTCTTATGTCGAGAGATTTGAAAATCTTAACTAAATAAATAAAGAAATAAAATATGTGCGTTTCTTTCTTTTATATCTTTGGCGATTTTGTTTTTTGTTGTTTTTTTTTTTACTTTTAGAAGATTTATATATTTTAAGGAAATTTACAAAAGAAAGAATGCAATAAAGAAAGTAGGAAATAAAGATTGATTTTTTTTCCTCATTACTATTTAAAAATTTTTTTTTAATAAATAAATAACTAAATAAATATATGATTCCTGAAAATCTTCTGCTTTGACATTTAAAGATATCCTTGTTTGAGAAAGGGATTTGTTTGAAATGTTTGGAGACTCTGTCAAGTACGTTTTGACAGATTTTAAGAGATGGATGTTGGGGACAAGGGTGGGAAGAGTTATCTTTCTTTAAAGCAGATTGTGGATAAAAAGGAGCAATGAATCCATATGTGGTTTTAATGTACATTTCAATAATAATAAATAAATGAATAAATAAATAAATAATCATTAGTAGAATAATAACAACTTAAATAATAAAAACATTCATAAAATAAATAAAAGTTGAATTATAACGAATTGGAATAATAACAATAATTCTAATAAGACATTCAAATTTGAAAAAAAAAAAGAAAGAATAATAATTATTCTCAATATTATTCTAATTATGACTGTTTCAATTTCTTCCTTGAAGAATAAAATCAAATAGCGAAGTAGAAGGAAGGAAGAAGACAAGTGTAAAAGATGACATTCAAGAAGAAGAAGAAGAAGAAGAAGAAGAAGAAGAAGAAGAAGAAGAAGAAGTGAAAAGGTTGGAGAAAAAGTAACTGAAGGAATCTGGAAACTGAAAATGATATCAAAAGAACAGGAAAAACAATGAAAACGAAAGAAAGAATCACAAACTAAATTTCAAGAATGAATAATAAAATAAATAAATATGTATCGTAGCAAGAAGGAAGACAGAATTATTTTAATGTGTTTGTGATGATTAATAATAATAATAATAATAATAATAATAATAATAATAATAATAATAATAATAATAATAATAATAATAATAATTTCGTGAAGAGAAGAGAAAATACAGCAAAATGGATAAATCTTCAACTTAACATGCTATGACTACATTTTTAAATCCCTTTTTAAAACCTCTTATTATCTTAAATATTTTCAACCAGATCCCCTTAAAATCTATACTTGCTTACTGATACAAGAACCTTAATCCTAACTCATCTTCTTCAACATTGTAAATTCAACCAAGTTGTCATACAGTGGTGATTCACTTTTTTTTTATTTCTCTTTCTATCTCTATTGGCAAAGTTACTTTTGAAATTTAAAAAAAAACTCATTTAGACTCAGAAAGAATAATATCTGTACTGACCTACCTCCCCCCACAAACCAACTTGATACGTCTTGAGTAAATTTGGGATTTTAACGTTTTGACAAATCTTGATTGTTTTGTTGTTATTCTCTTATTTGTCTTATTTTTATTTTAAAAAAAAGAAGAAAAAAAAAGGAATTTAAAACCATTATCTTTTTTTCTTTTAAAAACCAATGGCTTTTTGATTACTCATAGAAATAAATTTTGCTATACGTGACTGTCCCTTTTCGTACAGACTTTACATCCAAATGGAAATATGAAAGTGAAATAAATAAATAAATAATTACAATCCCTACAAATGGATAATCTATGAAATAAACAAGTGTTTGAATATAAAGTAAGCAGATTGAAGTTGGTTTTATCCATAAACTGTTTTAAGGGAACAAATCAAGTCTTCTGATTAATTCTGTTATCAGGCCTTAAAAAGAAAAAGAAAAAAGAACGAAAAAAGGAAAATGTAGCAAAGATCTTTAAAGGGATTGTTTTTCCCTCTATATTTATTCAAGGGTGACTATAGAGGAAACAAGATGATTTTAAGAATCTATATAATTCATACAGATTTACTGATTATGAAAAGGTTCAGAAGATTAAATCAAATTTTTGGTCAATGTTCAAATCATATCACATTGTGAAAAGAACATTTGGATGAAAATCCTTAAAAGTGAAAATAAAGAGTTTCTAGCAGAATTTGATGGAGGGAAGAAACATTTTTATGAAGCTTTTAAAAAGTAAACAACATTTTTTAGTCAATGTTGAAATCATTTCACATTGTGAAAGGAGAATTTGGATAAAAATCCTTGAAAGTGAAAATAAAGAGTTTTCTGGTAAAAATTTGATGGAAGAAAAGAACGTTTTTATAAAGCTTTTAAAAGTAAAGAAAAGAATGGGGGGGTGAGGCCTAGTTTACGTCATGTTTTTTTTTGATAATTCTTAGTCCAAGTTTTAAAATCTAAAGAAGATCAAAAAGATTGAGTCAATATTTTATTGGTCTTATATTGTAAAAAGAATTTTAGCACCATTTAAAAAAAAGATAAAATCTTATCCCAAATAGGTCTCTTTTTTTATAACATTTGAAGAATTAAAAGAAGTTTTAAAATTTTCAAGAAAATAGCTTTTCTTGACAAGAATGTGTTTTTAGCCCCTTCCCCCGGTATCCTGGGTATGACACAAAACTACATCGGATCATGAGGCTCTAGTTCTGGAGTTTTGGGGCGCGTGGAGTTGTTCTTCATTTACATTACTTCCAGTTCCACTCTGATCAAGAGTGGTTGTACGTGTTTGGGTTTCATAGATATATTTGAAAATTCTTAATGTTCAATAGGACAATGCACAAAAAATATTCTCAAGAAACAACGACACTGATCAAAATTTGAACGCCAACCCTAACCTATAGGAATTAAATAACCATAAGTGAGTTGATATGCCATTAAAAATCAATCAATCAACCAAGCCTTCCGCTATAGCCAGGATGTGACACAAGGTCAATTTTTTGGAAGAGTTTGAACTCAAATTTTTCCTTCTCTTAAGTTGGTTACCTAACCAAGGCTAAAGAACTTAGTTTGTCCTACAGTTTACCAATAGGTGGATTCATGCCTTTCTAAAAGTCACGAGCGCGAAGTGAAATGCAAACCACCTCGTCCAGGATTTGAACTCGGATTGTCGATTCCATTTCATCCAACGATAATCGTTAGGCTATAAGCGCCTCCACATAACAGGAATGTAGAGGTAAAATATAAAATCGCACCTCAGAAAAACACATTGAGTATTAAACGATCAACTCTTAAAATGATTAAAACGAGCGAAAAAAACAAACAAAAAAAAAAAACATCTAGGCAAAATTTTACATTATATACACCGGAAAGACATCAAGTTTTATCAAAGGCCAAGATCAATCTTGTTGGAGCATGGAGATTCGGGCTGTTGTATTCTTCGACCTTCTTTGGATGTCTCCCATAGTCTGTAATCTGGCAATTTCAAATAGAAATTTTTATCCAACTGATATGAACAGATGGTTTTCACGCCAAGAGAATATCTCATATCAGTTAATTCCTCCTAGTTAAGACATGCCAAGTCTCTTTCAATTCTTGGCCACTGCCCGACACAAGTATTGAACATTGAAATTTGCAGAAGATTACCGATTATAAAATGAAGGCAGTAGAGCAGAATAGTTGAAACGTTGTGACTATTATGCCAACCTTAATACATCTACTGAAAGTGTTCACCTCAACTTCACTTTATAAAATAAAGGATCCTTAAAACAAATACAAGGCTTCGTAAATATCAAGAGTGTTTGGCCAAAGACCAGATGAGAAAAAATCAGGGTAGAAAGAGTGTATTAATTCAATTTTCTAAGTGTGGTGAAGGATCCTGCCTAACTTGAAAATCAACATTCCTGAACACGCGTTCATAGAAGAATGACATCCTCTGGGCGACTCAGTTTTTTATGAGCTGAAGTTTCTATCATCAGACCTACCTGGTTTTGAATTCAGAGTTATCCTTCTCCTAGACTGGTTGCCCATCAAAGACTCTCCTTGATGGGCTACCAATCTACATTGGAAGAAGAAATGTTTTCCTGCTTGTTTCAGAACGAGACAGAAGATAACGTTAGAACCTTGAAATGATTCCAATTCTAAGTATTGAATTCAGAGTATTCCTTCTCCTAGACTGGTTGCCCATCAAAGACTCTCCTTGATGGGCTACCGATCTACATTGGAAGAAGAAATGTTTTCCTGCTTGTTTCAGAACAAGACAGAAGATAACGTTAGAACCTTGAAATGATTCCAATTCTAAGTATTGAATTCAGAGTATTCCTTCTCCTAGACTGGTTGCCCATCAAAGACTCTCCTTGATGGGCTACCAATCTACATTGGAAGAAGAAATGTTTTCCTGCTTGTTTCAGAACGAGACAGAAGATAACGTTAGAACCTTGAAATGATTCCAATTCTAAGTATTGAATTCAGAGTATTCCTTCTCCTAGACTGGTTGCCCATCAAAGACTCTCCTTGATGGGCTACCAATCTACATTGGAAGAAGAAATGTTTTCCTGCTTGTTTCAGAACGAGACAGAAGATAACGTTAGAACCTTGAAATGATTCCAATTCTAAGTATTGAATTCAGAGTATTCCTTCTCCTAGACTGGTTGCCCATCAAAGACTCTCCTTGATGGGCTACCAATCTACATTGGAAGAAGAAATGTTTTCCTGCTTGTTTCAGAACGAGACAGAAGATAACGTTAGAACCTTGAAATGATTCCAATTCTAAGTATTGAATTCAGAGTTATCCTTCTTCGAAATTGGTTGCTCATTAAACTAGAGAATCAAGTCTACCATGTTATTTTACCCATGAGGGTGGGAAGAAAAGATAGATTCATCTTGTTTTTAATATAGAAATAAAAATAAGAGTAGAATATTTTTCAGTTCCTGTCATTAAAAGACCAAATCTGTTACCTTCTTGAGATTATATTTTTTCTCTCTCAGAACATATGGTGTGTCCTTTGCGACAATAATATAGTGGATATAAGCACTGTTTAAAGTGTATCTAGTTAGCTGGTGGCTGTAAATTCAATCCTTGGGTCAAGCAGTGGTTGAGAAGTGACGTATTTACACTGGTTCAGCGGAAGAGATTGGAGACATCTTAAGGGAGAATTAACTAATACGAAATATTCTCTTGGCATAGTTAGTGGAATGAGAGTAACCTGCTCACACTAGTTGAATAAAGTTTACTGACTACAAGAGACACTTGAAGAAGGCTGGAGAATACAACAACCAAAATGTGACTATGATAGCAACCAAGATGAGAACACTAAGCTGAGCACTTAAATGAAGAATATTGAATTGCGATGTTAAAACGATTTAACTCTAAATTTATCATTTATAATTTTGATAAGAATTGTTAACATTGTATTTTATGCTGAAGAATTAGTCCCGATAAAAACCATGTCAAAGGTAGTCCAAAGTGAAACTTTTTTCGACCTTATTTTACCGATGTAGGAACCTTACTGTGCTTTTGACCAGAACTAAATGGGTTAGCCTAAACATTGTACAAATTGACTAATTGATTTAAATGGCATTTCAACTCGTTTAGGGTTAATCTATGCCTAGAGGTTTGGGAATCGCGTTTGTATTACCATTTTTTTGTCTAATTGTTTCTCTACAAGTTTTTTGCACATTGTCCCATCAAATGATATTAATTTTAAACAGATTTATTTGACCAATAGATGGGACCTTAACAAGTACTATCATTCTAGGTCAGAGTCTACCTGGGAGTAATGGAATTGAAATGGAACTTTACACTTTTCAGCTATCTAGAACTAGAACCTCGCCATCAAATTTAGCTTAGCGTCATACCCAGGACCTCTCTTTTTGGGAGGAGAAGCCTTACCCTTCTACAGAGGATACAGTAAACGACAGGGTGGCCTAAATGTTGTGTTAATGATAAGAACGACAACAAAGCGATAAATTAGCGATATTGCACACAAAAAACAAAACAAAAAACAAACAAACGTGCAAATGGCTTAGAAAGTGAAACCTCAAGAAAGAAAATGAATTTATTCAAATTGCAGCACAAAACAACGTCATAAGGAATTAATTATGTTGAAGCAGAAAGTGATAACACGCACTAGAATAGCCAGGGTAGGTTATGTGGAGACAGAGATGAAGTCGGTAATTACATAATAAGTGAATGCAGCAAACTTGTTCACAAGGAGTTCAATATTAGACCCGGTTGGGTAGAGAATATGATCCACTGGGAATTTATTCCTTTCTTTCTTTCTTTCTTTCTTTGATAGCATATAAAACTTTGTGGGCAGACCGGGTTCAACAGCCTTGGCGAGGCAACTAGTCTAGGAGAAGGAATATTCTGAATTCAAACCTGTTAAATTCCACTTAAAAATTGACCTTGTGTCATATCCTGCCCGAGCGGAGGGTTTGGTAAATATGATAAAACTTTGTGGCTTATTTAATGCCAAAATTACAATTTAAAAAAGTAGTGATATTTTTAACCCATTCTTGGTGAGGATAAGGAGGTTAATAACTTTCCTAAGGTTATCAGTCCGAAAGTAAACATAAAGAGTGCAAACGGAATTTGAACATGCTCACTTCGAGGCTGCAATCCAACACTTTAGTGAATTTTTGGTTCACATCACAATAAGTTAATTTGTAGTCGTTTATGCAGCACTGAATAAAATAACAAAACCTCTTTGAAGAACAAAAACGAAAGGTTTATTTTTATGACAGAAAGTAGAACTGTATCAGAGTGAGAAAAGTTCTTTGGGTGTCGCATGCAGCAGCAGTTATCTTCGGCGAAGATCGTCAACGCTGGAGCGTCCAGTTGAAGGAGACAGGAGAGAGGTATTTCTTCTCTGCTTGCCGGGTACTCTCTGCTCGCCGACCACGATTTCCAAAAAGAGGGCTAGAAAAAATTGTTCTTGAGAAGAAAGATGGAATCAATGTGCTCTGCCCGCAGACTGGTCAGTGTGTGGCCGAATCACTTGGCGGGGGCATGGATTCGCAAGAGAAAATAAATCTGTGACTGCTACACCACTTACTGGGAATTGTGTAAGAGATTAAAATTTGAATATGCTAACAAATAGCATATGCACAGAGCAGAATCTGTTCTAGAGGAAGAGACGCATTAAATTTTCAAATACAAGCAGATCATCCTATCTCAGCCAGAAGACGAGACCTCGTGTTAATTATCCAGAAAAAAGAACTTGTTATTAATGGATTTTATTATTCCAACGGATCAGAGAGTGTAAATAAAAAAAGTAAAAAGACAAATACTAGGACCTTGCCAGAAAAATAAAAATAAAACTGTGGACTATGAGGCTGACAGTGATACTAATGGTTGTCAGTGAACTTAGAAAGGTCCTCCAAGATAAAAAGACTGGAGGAATTGAAAATCCGAGGAAGAAAAGAGACCATCTAGATCACAGCATTGCTAAGATCGGTCAGAATACTGAGAAAAGTCCTGGAGACCTAAAGAGACTTGCTGTCACTCAGACTCCAGGAAAATGACCTCTAGATAACAAGTGTGAAAAACTAGCAAGGAGTTAAAAATCAACAGGGTTCAATTGACTGAGGAATATTTTCAATGTCCTAATTTTTTAAAACAACAGATCTGTTTTCTCAGTTTCCAATTATGTTTTTCTTTGGAATAATGTTTAAAATTTAAGTATGTAGCCAGAAATCTTTGGCACCAGATGCTCCCCACTGCAGACCCCACTCTTTACATATTTCACTTGGATCTTTTATCGAAGCCAAGTGAAATTTTAATCATAGTACAGGAACTGTGGCTGCAAATGATAGATGAAAGTGTCAAAATATAATTATGTACTAAAAGGGAAAAAATTATATATATATATATATATATATATATATATATATATATATATATATATTCTAGCCGGAATATAAGCTTTTAATAAATTCAGAATATATCCAAATATAAAATATTATCCTCAGAAATTTTTCTTTGAACAAAATATATGTATTCGAATTTAAAGAAATTTTCTTTGCTCACATGTATATACATACATATTTATACATAATACAATGAGTATACACATCAATTTTATTATATATATATGTGTGTATGTATATAATCTAAAAGAGGCTTCTATGTTTATATGCTTTTACACATGCATGTATGCAGAATAGTATACATATATATTTTGTTTGATATATAACTTAGATAGATTGTTTATTATTTTTATATGTGGATTTTATTCACACCTCATGTATGTGTGTGTAAAATAAAATTTATATATAAATGTGTATATATATATATATATATATGTAAAATAATTTCAAGAAAATATTTTCATGCACACACACACATATACATATGTATATGCGTACGTGGTCTGATTATTATCGTCGTAAGAATTGGAACTGAAGTCTTGAGTTCAAATCCAGGATGTATTTCCCTCAATGCTAAAAGACTTGGGAAATGTATGCATCCAACTATTCTCTCTCCGGCTATAGGTAAATAGTAGAACAGACGGGACTCTTTAATCTTAGCATTGCAACCAGTCTAGTTGGAGAAAAACAATGAATTCAAACCTTTTAAAGTCTGCTAAGAAAATTACATTGTGTCACATCCTGCTCGTGTGGAGTGGGTTGGATAAATATAAGGAAATTTTCCTTACATGCATACATAAATATACACTCACTTATATATAAATTTTACTTTACAGACATATACGCACATAAATATACATAAGAAAAATAAAAGCAAATTAAAAAATCTATGTAATTTGGTATCTGCTGTTGTGAAAAGCAGGTTTAAGACGTTAAAATATTCAAATTATAGATTCGCGTAATTCAGTCAGTTATTCGCTGTTTGCTGCGTTTCCATAATCCTCAAACGTTGTATCCGTGGTAGTCAGGTGTAGGAATTTTTTTTACATGAATTCTTGAAAGAAGCCACACTCCAGAGCCGGATCTAAAAAACGACTTTTATAACAAATGTTTGGTTTGATTTGGTTTTATGGCAAATCAACGAATGGAGGTTATTTAATGCCAAATCTATAAACAGTTCTATTTCAAACAACTCAGTTTAGTATCAGTACAGTTTTTGTTTACATACAGTTAAATGTAAAAAAATTCTATTTCAAACTATTCATACTCTTTAGTTCTATTTGACCCTATCAGGTGCTTCCACACTGGGCCTGAATGAACCCGGGAGCGATGGAAATAAAAGGCTGCCCTGCATTCCCCATAGTTCCAGTATTACTGGAGCCTCACCATCAGATTGTTTAGTGTCATATACAGGACACTCATTGGGGTGGGGTATCTTACCCCCCTCTGCAGAGATGCAGTCAGTGTATTCTGCAACCCCAGCCAACTGGGCCATATAACAAAAGTGTTCAACGATGTAGATTGGAGCTATATCAATAATAAAGTGAGAAACGTTTAATATTTTGATTTTATTATTTTCTCTCTACTTTTTAGAATATGTATTTACTCAATGAAATCCCTCTGCTACGAGCAGGATGGGACACAAGGTCAATATCTAAGCGGAGTACATTCAAAGTTTTTTTTTTTTCTAAACTTAAGAGTGGCGAGTATCAATGGCGTAGTGGCTAACCTACAAGACAGCAACATCGTAATAAGTGAGTTCGAACTCCATTCGCGCTATAATATTCACTTTCAGACTAATACCCTTGGGAAAGGTATGAACCTTCTTATGCCGCCAGCTATTAATTAAATAGTACCACTATCGTCCTTCTCCACGGATGACTTTGGCATTAACTAACTCATAAAGATTAATATGCCATTAAAACAAAGAAACCAACTTATTGTCTAACCAAGGATAAAGAACAGTTTGCCCTATTATTTATCCATAGCTGAGGGTTAAAAAATGGATTCATGCCTTTTCTGAGGGCATTGGCACGAAGTGAAATGCTAACAGCCTCGTCCTGGATTTGAACTCACGTCGCCGATCCCATTTACTACGACGATAATCGTTAGGCTAAGTTCGCCTCATTACTTTGTGTATTTGACTGAGGAGTGTTGATAAATAGGTTGACTGTCTGAATACCCTATCATTGTATCCCTGTGTCAAAGACAATCAAATCCCTTTTGAGGGAATTTGAAGATAAGTTAGCAAATTACCACTTTACATCTTAGTTGTTGTCTCGTTTGTCTTTTGTTGGTTAATGGCATATCAACCTTCTTCGGTTATTTAAAGCCAAATCCATCCTTTTAGAAGAACAGTAGTGGTACTATTTAACCCATAGCTGGAGGGATAAATGGGATCCACACCTTTCCCAAGAGTATTTGTCCATAAGTGAACGTAATAGCGCGACTGGAGTTCGAGCTCGCTTACAACTATTCCGAAGTCCAGCGCTTTACCCATTATACCTCGAGAACACCTCCCCATTGTATACTGCTGTGTAAATCTTCGAAAGGATGATATAAATGTTTGTCAGTGATATGAACGGGAGTGCAGGGAAGAAGAGGGACAAAGTGTTTTGATTTGAATGCTCTCTTATGTTTATCTCTACTCCAGTTCTTCCTTCGTGTTTGTTCATATCTTTTTTTTTTTAAATATGAATTTGTCACAGTGTAGTGTAGGTAATATAAATAAGCTATAAGCCGTTAAACGGATGGGAAGATAGTGTGAGTCAACTCAGTTTAATTGACAAACGATGACCTTCCTCGAGTACAATTTGAGAACTTGGCTGTGATAGAATAATCTCAGTTAGGTGGCCGAGTGAATCGAGAAGTTTAGAAAATAATTTAAACAGTTCATCAGCTGCTGAGGATTGTACAAAAGGAGCAGTGAAATGGATGTGGTGTAGAAATAAGATATGTGCACACAATAATGGTGCCTGAGTTGATGCAAAGGAGAATGAAGACAGTTGGGGTTACAGCAACGAATAAGAACAGAGAGACACAGCTAATTTGTTTGCACACAGTTAAATTGTATCAAGTATCGCTATTTATTGTTTGCACACAGTTAAATTGTTCCAAGTATTGCTATTTATTGTTTGCACACAGTTAAATGGTTTCAAATGTTGCGATTTATTGTTTGCACACAGTTAAATTGTTTCAAGTATTGCTATTTATTGTTTGCACACAGTTAAATGGTTTCAAGCATGGCTGTCTAATACTAATTATCAAATCTAATATTAATCATTTGTTTTCACACAGTTAAATGGTTTCAAGCATGGCTGTCTAATACTAATTATTAAATCTAATATTAATCATTTGTTTGCACACAGTTAAATGGTTTCAAGAAATGGCAATCTAATATTAATCATTTGTTTTCACACAGTTAAATGGTTTCAAGCATGGCTGTCTAATACTAATTATTAAATCTAATATTAATCATTTGTTTTCACACAGTTAAATAGTTTCAAGCATGGCAATCTAATATTAATCATTTGTTTGCACACAGTTAAATGGTTTCAAGCATGGCAATCTAATATTAATCATTTGTTTGCACACAGTTAAATGGTTTCAAGCATGGCAATCTAATATTAATCATTTGTTTTCACACAGTTAAATGGTTTCAAGCATGGCAATCTAATATTAATCATTTGTTTGCACACAGTTAAATGGTTTCAAGCAGGGCAATCTAATATTAATCATTTGTTTGCACACAGTTAAATGGTTTCAAGCATGGCTGTCTAATACTAATTATTAAATCTAATATTAATCATTTGTTTGCACACAGTTAAATGGTTTCAAGCATGGCTGTCTAATACTAATTATTAAATCTAATATTAATCATTTGTTTGCACACAGTTAAATGGTTTCAAGAAATGGCAATCTAATATTAATCATTTGTTTTCACACAGTTAAATGGTTTCAAGCATGGCTGTCTAATACTAATTATTAAATCTAATATTAATCATTTGTTTTCACACAGTTAAATGGTTTCAAGCATGGCTGTCTAATACTAATTATTAAATCTAATATTAATCATTTGTTTTCACACTGTTAAATGGTTTCAAGTATAGTAAATGATTAAACAGTTCTATTTGACTCAGAGATGAGACCCGGAGAGGTACTAAAACAGGCACTACCATCGTTGGGTGGGTGGAGGTGTTGCAAAGATACAGTCGGTTTATGTTACAGCCCCAGCCGACAGGGATGTACACAAGATTACACAAGTAATACAGTAAACGATCACATAACCAGACCAATAAGTGCACAATCCCCCCGCCCCGCCAAATGAATGCATCCAAAGTCCACTGACACCAAATTAATACACCGTTTATTCTCCTTGGGTATTAACACAATCTTTCATTTTCATATGTACATTGGGGAAATGGAATATCTACAATCCACTGATATACTTATACCGGACGTAAACCAATATCTGCAGTATTCTTCCAGATGTTGCATTTGATTTTTCTATGAGTATCTCTGTATTTCTTGGAGATGATGATGATGATGATGATGATGATGATTATATATGAAATTGTGAGTTTTCACACCAAGAGTAACTTAATTGGTGGTTTCTCAAAGAAGCAAATCTTCCAGTTCTCCAAGACACTGTTAAGTATTCTAGCAGATTTCAGCAGTGCTGTAGCCTGTGCAGTCTCAATTTCCCCCCGATATTCAGTTAACCCTTTAGAGAGACAATAATTATCTCTCTTAGAAAATGAGCACGTACGCTGGAGGGCGCTACTCCATTCCCAAGATTGCTCCATTTTATCCTTGATACATACCTTATAATGCTGGGTGTTAAGCAAGGCGGCATCAAGTCCCATTTTTTGAGTCTTTGGTATGGGATTGAACCCCGGTCTCCCCGGACCATTGGCGAACATTCAACTCAATAGGAATACTCGATACCATATAACAATATAAATCGTTTGTATTAAGAATAGTTACTTGAAACTTTAATTTTTTAGTAAAGATTATTATTAGTTACTTGAAACCATTTGTGTGCTAATAAATGATTATAATTAAATAGAAATAATTGAAATCATACAACAGTGCACAAATTATTTATATTCGATAGGAATACTTGATGCCATATAACTGTTTTAGTTGAAGCTATAATTGTTTACTAAAAATTATTATTAGTTACTTGAAACCATAATACTGTTTACAAACAAATGTCTTATTAAATAGAAAAAATCACTTGAAACTATATAACTGTGAATAAATTATTGATGTTAGATAGAAATACTTGAAACTATATAACTGTGAATAAATTATTGATGTTAGATAGAAATACTTGAAACTATAAAACTGTGAATAAATTATTGATGTTAGATAGAAATACTTGAAGCTATATAACTGTGAATAAATTATTGGTTTGGTTTCTTTGATTTTAATGGCATATCAACTCTTTTTAGGTTATTTAATGCCAAATCCATTCTCCTAGAAGAACAGTAGTGGTACTATTTAACCCATAGCTGGGAGGATAAGGGGGCTCATACCTTTCCCAAGGGTATTTGCCCGAAAGTGAACGTAATAGCGCGACTGGAGTACCAACTCGCGTACTATAATTCCGCAGTCCAACGCTTTAACCATTACACCACGAGGACACCCCCAATAAATTATTGATGTTAGATAGAAATACTTGAAGCTATATAACTGTGAATAAATTATTGGTGTTAGATAGAAATACTTGAAACTATATAACTGTGAATAAATTATTGATGTTAGATAGAAATACTTGAAACTATATAACTGTGAATAAATTATTGATGTTAGATAGAAATACTTGAAGCTATATAACTGTGAATAAATTATTGATGTTAGATAGAAATACTTGAAGCTATATAACTGTGAATAAATTATTGGTGTTAGATAGAAATACTTGAAACTATATAACTGTGAATAAATTATTGATGTTAGATAGAAATACTTGAAACTATATAACTGTGAATAAATTATTGATGTTAGATAGAAATACTTGAAACTATATAACTGTATGCAAATTAATTATATTAGATATGAAGACTTGATATATAAGTGTAAATTATTCGTATTAATATTAGTTAAACGAAGCTCTATTTGTCTACAATTGATTATTATTATAATTATTAGTTACTTGAAATCACATAACTGTGTCAAAACAAATAACAATTATTAAACAAAAATAATTACTTGAAACCATATAATTATTTGTATTAGATAGGAATACTTAATATCATAAAACTGTGTGCAAAAAAAAAAAAAATTCTAATGAACAACAACACAAAAAATATAAAAGTACAATCTGCATAATTCATTCCTATCTAGGCAAAAATCATCATATTTACCAACCGCTCCGCTCGGGCAGGATATGACACAAGATCAGTTTTTAAGCGGAGTTTAACAGGTTTGAATTCAGAGTTTCCTTCTCCTAGACTAGTTGCATCACCAAGGCTGAAGAACACAGTCTGCCCTACTATTTACCCATAGCTGGAGGGAGAATAATTGGATTCATACCTTTCCCATGGGTATTAGTGCTGTGAAATGCACCGTGTTCATTTCCTACGACGATAACCATAACACCGCGGGCACCTCCATATCGAGGCAAAAATTATCCTTTGACGGGTTGACATGCCACTAAACTCGTTTATGTGAAAGTGCGCAATTAATTTTATTGGTTTGGTTTGATTTCTTTGTTTAATGGCATATCAACCTTTGTGGGTTATTTAATGCCAAAGCCAACTTTCTAGAAGAACGGCAGCGATATTATCTAACCCATAGCTGGAGGAATAAGAGTATTCATACCTTTCTTAAGGGCATTAGTCCAAAAGTGAACGTAATAGCACGAGTGGAATTCGAACACGCTTACACCGAGACTGCAGCCCAGCACTTTAGCGATTACGACACAGGGACTATCCTCCCCACTTCCTTTTTTTGTTGTTCTTTCGCGGCTAACTGTTGGTTCATTTTTTTTATTCGGTTTTTATTTCCAGTTTTTGTTTTCATGAATTTTTTAAAAAATTCATTCCATTTTAACCCTTTTCTGCTTTGGTTCTGTTTAGTGTTTATTCTTCAAATAAAGTTTACCAGAGATCGATTGATCTCTACCCATATTGGAATAATAAGTTTGTCTCCGGTGCTTCGATCAAAACCTTCAGCAAGTACACACACACCGACACAACCAAATAAAGAAAAGAACAAAAATTCGTAAAGGCAAAAAATATATAAATAAAAAATAAAAACAAAAATAGTATGAATTGGAAAAAAAAAAAGGGCAAAAGTTTAAAAGCCTTTGTTGGGAATATTTACGGATAAATTATCTTTGCAACACTATCCATTTCCCCGCCAATAGCGTTGGCAGTGGCAAACAGTGTAATTATAGAGTCCGCGCCGCTTTTGGAAGTTTTCAATTTCAATTCGAAGCAAAGGAAAAAGGTGCGTATTTGGTGAGGGTGACGGACATGGGGACGAAATAAATAAATAAATAACAACAAAGCAAAGAAAAAACTAACAAAAAAAGAAAAACTAAGGGTGGGTGGTTGTTTGATTTTTTTCAAGGCATTTGTAGTTTTTAAAATTGTTATTTCATTCGCCTGCTTGCTTTTTTCTTTCTTTTTTTTCCCTAATTAATTTATTTATTTGTCCCGTTTCGAAACGAAACGGTCTGTATCATCGAATGAAAGACTGTTGGTTGGTTGGTTTTATGGCATATCAACCATTGTAGGTTATTAAATGCCAAATCCTGTTTATATTAGATATATATTTGTAAACACATTTTCGTGATAACATTTTTTGCACCCACTGGAATGCTTTTAAGTATTGCTATATAAATGTCACAATTTAACATCAATAATTTTTTACTCTCTTAATTTGTAGGTAATTTCATTCTTAAATCAGTTTGAAGTAATTTGTTCACACGCTAGTATTGCTATTGTTTCTACATAGTTAAGATAGGTAAAAGTAAAGTTGGCGACCTTAGTCGAGGGTGACCCGAAGGCTCCCTTTTCAATAGCTACCACACCAAGGTGTAAGGGAGGGCGCTACGCCTTCCCTGGATTGCTCCACTTTACCCTTGATGCTTACCTTATAATGCTGAGCGTTAAGCAAGGCGGCATCAAGTACCATTTTTTTTAGTCTTTGGTAAGAGTCGACCAAGGATTGAACCCCAGTCTCCCCGGACCATTGGCGAACACTCTACTCGTTAGGCCAATAGCATGGTTTCAATTATTGCTATCTAAGGTTAATAATTCTGTTCGATATTATTGATTTGTTTTTACACAGTGAAGTAGTTACAAGTATTGCTATTTAACACTAATTATTCTAATCAACACTATTCATTGATTCGCACACAGTCAAATGGTTTCAAGCATTGCTATCTAATACCAATAATTCAATTTAGGCACACAGTTAAAGAGTTTCAAGTATTCCTATTTAACACTAGTAATTCTATTCAACATTACTCATTTGTTTGCACACGGTTAAATGGTCTCAAGTATTGCTGTGTATCACCAACAAGTAAATTAAACAGTCACTTGTTTGCACACAGTTAAAGAGTTTCGTTTGCACACAGGTAAGTGATTCCAAGTATTGCTATGTATCACTAATAATTCAATTAATCAGACATTTGTTTACACGCAGTCAAATGATAAAACAGTTCTATTTCAAATAATTCACTTTAGCATAAGACATTTGTTTGCACTTAGTTTACATGTCAAACGCTTCTTTTTGACCCATAGCTAAGACCCTATCAGGTGCTACTACTCTGGGCCAGACTGGATCTGAAGGGGTACAACGCATTCCCCAAAACTCCAGTATTACTGGAGTCTCATCATCAGATTATTTAGTATCATATCTCGGACACTTGTTGGGGGAGGAGAGTCTTACCCCTCTGTAGAGATGCAGTCGGTGTATTCTACAACCCCAGCCGACTGGGGTGAATATTGGTCGGAGTTGAACGAATAAGATAAAGTAAAATTTTCTTTCTTGCTTTCTTTTTTTTTTTTTTTTTTTCAAATCTCTTATGTTCTTTGTTTCTTTCCTTCTCTAATGTTCTTTCTTTCTTTCTTTCTTTCTTTTCTGTCTCCGATGTTCTTTCTTTTCTTATATATTTCGAATATAACCTTTTTCTTTTTTCTTTTCTTTTGTTTCTGTCTTTAATGATCATTCTTTCTTCCTTTCCTTTCTGTCTGTAATGTTCTTACTTTCTTTTTTTTTTTTTTTTTTTGTCTAATTTTATTTATCTTTTTTCCCCTATTTCTGACTCTCATGTTCATTTTTCCTCTTTCCTTTCTGCTTCGAATTTTCTTTCTTTCTTTCGCTTTTGTTCTTTCTTCGTTTTCTGGCCCCAATAACTCATTTCTCACAAGCATAAATCTATATATTTTCATCTAAATAAAATATAAATCCACTTTGACCGTTCAAGAGTCGTCATTTACTATGCTGAGCTTAATTCAGCACAAGGTTATAAAAAAAAACAAAAAAAACAAAACGTTGGAGCATCCAGCGCGAATCGAACTCACTGCTCAGTTTCAGGTTTAGTTTGATTTAGTTTGGTTTATTTCTTTAGCTCAACCTTCGTGTGTTATCTAATGCCAAAGCCACCCTTGTCGAAGAACACTAGTGGTACTATTTAACTCATAGTTATGCTATTGCTCAGTAGTAACCGATCTGCAAGACGAACTTGCTAACTATTGTACCATGGAAATATACCAGTCCATCATAATTATTTGCAAAGCTTAGTTTAGATTTGCTCGAGACCAGAAATATGGAGAACTAAATAAGTTGCATGTCACAAAAGTGCCTTGGATAATTTTTTAAACTAATTCAATTCTATCTGAAATATCTAACAATTTTATTTAATGTTTTTTGTTTGTCTTTGTTATTGTCATTTTGATATTGGTTTGTATCATTTTTCTGTTGCCGTTTACCGGGTTGATAGGATGGCAACAGTGTTAATGTAGACAACAAAGAGTAGAAAGATGTATCAGCCACTGAAGACATCAACTGTGTTGCCGTCCCAAATTGAACCCACAGGCCAAGAACCAAGGAGATGGCAGGCGACCTGACGAGAGACCCTTTTTTTTTCTTTTTTCTTTGTTTCCCCGATCGATGGTATCATCTGTGTTGTATAAGATTCAATCTGCAACAAAACATTCATCGTATCAGCTTTGGATTCGGAGTCGACCACCTGTGACACTTTGGAATTCAAACAGGCCAAATACGCATCTTTTGCGGTTTTAAGGTGTTTCGACCGTGGACGTTTCTAATCATGTTGCATTTGTTTTTTGAAAGACAAAAACAAGTTACTAAAATGAAATAAAGGTTTCATTTGGTTTCTTGGTTTAATGGCATATAAACTTTCGCGGGTTATTTAATGCCAAAGCCATCCTCGTAGAAGGAAGGTATACCACAGAGTACTATTTAAGCCACAGCTAGGGTAAAAGTAAATGAACTGAAGTTTGAACTCGCCTTCTATGATGTCGCAGTCCAGAACGTTAGCCACAACACCACTGAGACTACCCAAAATGGAAAGAAATAAAATCATTATATATAAGGCTAATGTCATGAACATTCATCCATCATACCTGTTTTGCTTTTGTTTTTTTGTTGTTGCTTTTTTTTGGTGGGGGTTACAAATATTGTTTTTAACATTTTGCAGATAAATTTTGTTTATTGCTCTATTATCATAAAAGATAATTAAAATCAAGGTTAAGTTGCAAAAATGTAATCGAAAATAAAACAGAATCCTCGTATATAAATCTCATCCAATAGGCATGTAACATAAATCATCCGCTTCGTGTTTTCTCGTTTAATTACATTTTATTGGTAATTTTCTTTTACCTTTATTATTTATTAAAGAAAATCTAGAATAATTATATAATGTACAGAATAATATCGTATACATATAGGCCCACGCCCCAAAATAAAGTCGTTGTTGTACGGCAAACAAGGCCTTAAACAGTTAATGACTGAGATCAGGCCGGGTTTCGGAGTCAAAGAATCATTACGTCGAACGAAATGTGAGCCAGCAGTATCTTGCAATACCATCAAACTTCGCTTTGTTTTCCGTGATACCGTGAGAATATCAGACCAAGACACGGTCTCTTCGCATAATCCTTTGTTGTGTTCACAGGTTTACAGCAGCGAAGCGTTCATTCATTGATGTAAGATTTGATAACATATCGGTACACTGAACGAGAACTTCCATAAAATTCACGTTTAATATCAGCGTAATGGGTAGAGTGTTCGCCAATGGTCCGGGAGACCACGGTTCAATCCTAGGTCTCGTCATACCAAAGACTTTAAAAATGATACTTGATACCTCCTTGCTTAACACTCAGCGATATAAGGTATGTATAAAGGGTAAAGTGGAGCACCTTCTCCTACACTTCGGTGTAGTAGCTATAGAAAAGGAAGCCTTCTGGTCGCCCTCGACTACAGTCGCCAACTTTACTTTACTTATATAGTATAATAAATATGCCCCATACCTCTTTATCATCTGTGTAGACTACATGCTTAGAACGTCTATTGATAAAATGAAAGAAAACAGTTTCAAGCTAACAAAGGAAAGAAGCAGAAGGTACCCCGCACAAACAATTACGGACGCCGACTACGCCGATGACATAGCGCTTCTGGCAAATACACCCATCCAAGCCAAAACCCTGCTACATAGTCTGGAACAAGCAGCTGCAGGCATAGGCCTCTATGTCAATGCACACAAGACGGAATATATGTGCTTTAATCAAAGAGGCGACATCACACTACCGAGACAGACATCAACACGCGACTAGCAAAGGCATGGACAGCTATCGATAGCCTATCGGTCATATGGAAGTCAGACCTGACCGATAAAATGAAACGCAGTTTTTTCCAATCAACAGTCGTGTCGATATGGGTGAACTACATAGACGCTAACTAAACGTATGGAGAAAAAGCTTGACGGCAACTACACAAGAATGGTGCGAGCAAGATTGAACAAGTCCTGGAGGCAGCACCCTACAAAGAAGTAGCTGTACGGCCACTTACAACCCATCACGAAAACTATCCAAGTTTGACGAACCAGAGATGCGGGACACTGCTGGATAAGTAGGGACGAACTCATAAGTGACGTACTCCTGTGGACCCTCTCACATAGACGAGCAATGGCAGGACGACCGGCTAGAACCTACATACAACAGCTCTGTGCCGATACAGGATGTAGCCTTGAAGACCTACCGGAAGCGATGGACGATAGAGAAGAATGGCGGGAGAAGGTCAGGGATATCCGTGCTGATGGCATGACAAGATGACGATGATAATACATATTTGCTGATTACTGTTTTCTTTTAATTTTTCTTTATTTCTTTAATAAAATACCAACAAAATGAGCTATTGGTTTTTAAAGTTTATATTGCATGAGGATTACATATCTTGATTATTTGATTTAAAATTACACGAAGATTTTAATCTTCCCAACTACTTACTCTCAGCTGAAGGGTGGGGAGAATAGACGGATTCATGCCTTTCCGAACGGCATTAGTGCGAAGTGAAACGCGAATAATATTGTCTAGGACTTGAACTCGTATCGCCTATTCCATTTACTACGACCATAACCGTTATACTAAGCGCGCCTACTTCATTGGCAAATTACTATTTTACATCTTAGATGTTCTCTCTGACTTTTCTATGCGCACGTCGCTGGGTAAATCTTCGAAAGGAAGATACAACTGTTAGTCGGTGAAGTGGAGGAAGGTACAGGGAAGAATCGAGAGAAAGAGTTTTAATTTTAATTCTCTTTTATCTCTTCTTTACTCCAGTCCTTTCTTTCTTTTTTATTCTTTTTTTTTTCCCTAGCAGGTGTCAAGAATCAGACCTGTCTCACAGAACCTCATCAACTCTCATTGGTCTCTTCCGCCAACACAGGTACTCTCACCTTCTCACAGTCTCTCTCTCTCTCTCTCTCTCACACACACACACACACACAGTCTTTCTTGTCTTTTCCCTTCCTTCTTCAATTCATACAGTGTTCCTTTTTTCTCATTCATTACGTTCCTTTCAGTTATATTTTATATTTAATCCATGATTAGGCATTTTTTTCGGAGGGACACATACACACGAATCAACACGCACACACACGACTTCATTCTTGATTTCTATCTACGTTGTTCTTCATTTCCTGACCAGTTCATTATTCTATAAATAATTATCGATTATATTGAACAGATTTAAATAATTATGCCATGAAATCACCTGTCCACTTGTGTAACGTCCCCAATCAAATGATAGGATACATTCCACCATTGTATGGTGATGATATCTGCCACTGAATAAGGCTTATTAATCATATTAAAATAAAATATCACATGTCAAAAGTTAGTTCAACACATTGAATATCATTAGTTCGTCCTTATCCGTGGGATATTATCTCCAAAACAACGCGGATGCCTAAAACCGCGAATAATACCAAACCTTGTTTTTCATGCATCTATATATACCTATTATAAAGTTTAATTTATGAACCCGGAACAATAAAAGATTAACAAAACCAGACAATAAAATAGAACGATTATTCAGCTTCTGACCATCTACATATCACGTGACACTATGGTTAATTCTGTGGACTCTTCTTTCGTTTGTTTTTTAATCATCTAAATTCTCAGTATGACCGAGTTAACTAAACGCTAATCATAATCCTTCGCTCCTTCACTAAATAGAAGCATCCACATCATCGTGGACTACTTTGGCAACAGGAAGCCAACAGTCTCAGAGGTCGTCTCGTGCAATAATAAAAGTCACGTGATGAGTCGAAGATTCATTCTTACCGCAGGTCATATCAACCTCAGCAAAGATTTCTTTTCTTTTTTTTTAATTGTATTTCATTCCTTATTTTCACTCGAGACCTTTCACCTTTCCGCTTAATGGCAGCGATTTAGCATATCCGATCTGGTGGGGGGTATTATTATTATTATTATTATCATTATTATCATACGACTCTTTGGAAGTTTTTCATACCAGCTAACACTGGAAATCTTTCACTGGAATCTGAGTGACAGCAAGTTTCCTCAGATCTCCAAGACTCTTCTGATCGTATCAATGCGGTAGTCTGTATGGTAAGCATGTACAAAATTCCTGCACTTTTTATCGGCAATGTTATGATTTTTCTTTTAAATTTAAAGCAATGCAGCCTTTCCTCTAAAGTATGGATGATCGAAAGCGTAATAATCCGAGTTTTTTTTAATCTTAATAAATTCTCTGTAAAGATTTGTCTTCCATACGATGCTTTTTATACTGGCTCTTTTGTAGGACTCCGTAAAAAAAAAACTCCTATGAAAAACAAGACTAAAACATATTTACATGAAATATTCTTCATCCAATCAAATTTATTTGTTTAGTATTTTTAAATTGATTTACAAAATCCCAATGACCGACAGTTCGTGGAAGGGTTTAATGGTTTTATCTACAGATGTCAACTTTAAATTTCTAAAAAAAAAAAAAAAAAAAAAAAAAAATTAACCTGAATTTTTGTTTTCTCTTATTAACAAATCCTTAAAATATTAATCTACAAAAACGAATAAATAAAAAACATGGAGGGAAGAGCAATATGAAACCCTTCTTTTTTTTACCGTTTTTGAACTAAAAAAATAAACCATGAGGATAAATAAAATAGACAGACTGTTGTTAAAAAATGTGAATAAAATTTATTTCTCCAGGGAATTATCTTTAAAACCTGTAAAAATCATTTACTTGCACCGTCATTAAGGCGGGAGGTCATACTTAAAAAATCAATAGGGGGAGGGGCATGAAAACTAAATAAAACAAATTTTCTCTTCAGAACTTTGTGAAAAACTGTCTTTTAAACGAAACCTCATCTTTTATTACTTTAAATGTCGATTTTTTTTTCATTAAAATCCCATAATTAGTTACCGTACATACGTGTAAACAGGCTTTGGCATTAAATAACCTATAGAGGTTGATATGCCATTAAACCCAATCAACCAACCAACCATAATTAGTCGATTTTGAAGGAATCAAAAGAAAAGATGTTGTATCAAATGTGTACGTTTTTTGTACATCCTTATCTGTAGAGTCACGAATCTTTTTCTTTCCAATTCCGTGCGCCACCTATTAATGGTGTTACCGTCACTTTCATGTTCCACCGTTTTCTCAGTTCTCCGGCAAGATCCAAGTACTTGTTTGTGCTTTCGCTTTCTTTCATTTTCTCTCTGTGGCTCGCTTCTTATAATTCGCTTTCGGAATATCAAGCAAAACTTATCAATTGGTTATCGTTTACCACAAATAAGAAAGTGAGGGGAGGAAAACGAAATCACAGATAAGAGGCAGGTGGAGGTGATGTATATTTATAAATCTATGTTTTTTTGTATATGAGTTGTCAACTGTCATCTGGTAGCTGTTCACAGCTAGAATCCCAAGCTAATTTATCATTCCAAGGTCTTTTTTTTTTGTCTCACAACAATAATTGCTTTCTGAATAGGTAGCAATCAGAAATTCTTTGAGTTTAAAATGTCGTTGAAGGCTTCTTTTTTCTTTTTTATTCTATTCCAATCCATATTGTTTTCGATACGGTTGTAGAATGTAAAAACGACCCGATCATTGACCGAAAAGTTTTTTTAAGTGCTTGTACAGAATACACCCCCATTGAAATTCACATTAATTTTATTCAGATTTATGTAAAAAGTATCGACGAGTGAAAACTGACATCCATAATCCAGAGACCTGGATTACATCTCGTGGTGTAATGGTTAAAGCGATGGACTGCGGAATCGTAGTACGCGAGTTCGTACTCTAGTCACGCTATTACGTTCACCTTCGGGCAAATACCCTTGGGAAAGGTATGAACCCCCTTATCCTCCCAACTATGGGTTAAATAGTACCACTACTGTTCTTCTAGGAGAATGGCTTTGGCATTAAATAACCTAAAAAGAGTTGATATGCCATTAAACAAAGAAACCAAACCAAACCAAATCATAATTCAGATTAAACTAATTTTCAATCATTTGCTTCAATTATATTTGCACAACAGTTAAGCTACCAAATTTCGTCTTCGGTCAGCTACAATTCAGCCGTCGGCTACATTTATTTGACCTTTCTCCCTTTCAGCCACTAAGAAAGTGTCGGTATATTTTGTGCGAGTTATGGCCGATAACCAATGAGTAATTTTGGGACTTAACAACAACTGTTCAATAAAAAAAAAATTGTAGTTGTTTCTGGAGAGTTTTTTTTTTGTTTTTTGCACACAGTCATGCGATATCAAGTTGCACACAAATCTATTTGACTCATACATGGGACTAGATACTACCACTCCCGGTCAGAGTGAACCTGTGAGTAATAGCAATTAAGGGGTAATCTCAAGTATCCAGATCTCCAAAACTGGAGTCTCACCAACAGATGCAGTTTAGTGTCATACGCAGGACCCCACTTTTTTTAGGTGGGTCCTAGCAGTTAGAGTGTTCGCCAATGGCCCGGGAGACCTTGGTTCAATCCCAGGTCGAGTCATACCAAAGACTCAAAAAATGGTACTTGATGCCTCCTTGCTTAACACTCAGCATTATAAGGTACGGATCAAGGGTAAAGTAGAGCAATCCAGGGAAGGAGTAGCGCCCTCCCCTACACCTTGGTGTAGTAGCTATCGAAAAGGGAGCCTTCGGGTTACCCTCGACTATGGTCGCCAACTTTACTTTTATTACCCCTCTGCAGAGGTATAGTTAACATAATCTAAGTCATGCTAACAGAGTGCTTGGAAGATCAAGGAATTGCGAAATTCATCGGGAGAAGTACGTGATTTTTAAGATATTTTCATATTATTACATTTACTCTACTTTTTTTTTAGTATTGAGCAACTCCCGAAAAGCTTTTTTAAGTGACATTTTAGATTCTAAAAAAACTTACTATTGTTGTACGAGCAAATTTGACGATATTTGAGGGCATATTAGACACCCTTCCCTTTTTCAGCATGGTATATGAAACACACGCTCATTTCAACAAGGCATATTCAGGAAAAAATGTTTATTCAAGTATGTAACATCTAAAACAAGCTAGCAGAACATTACAAAACAATAAAAACACTTTGGCTATAACAGAAAACATTACTGTATGTAAAATCTACGTTTTTCATTTTTTTAGTTGCTTAGTATAATAGATATATTGCTCGGAATTCTTTAATGTTAGGTTTCCCAAGTTAATATCTTATCGTTATCAAAATTCCCTTCTATTCACGTCTTTTTCTTACGTAGTTTTCAGCTGGTAATTGATAGACATGTGTCGAGGTTTATTTATTTACGTTCGATGGATCAGATGATACTCACCAGTAGTTTGTTACGATAATTTCTTTTGCAGTAGAAGCAATAATAACAATGATAATAACGGTGATGGTGATACCAGTTGTAATTGATGTACTTGGAACAATCAACAGAGGTCTGGAAAAGAGACTGGAAGACTTGGAGGTATGAGGACAAGTGGAAATCATCCAAACTAAAGCATTATCAAGATCGGACAGAATACTGAGAAGTGTCCTAGAGACTTGCTGTCACTAAGGCTCTCGTGAAAGCCCACCAGGTTAGGATAGTGAGAAAATTTTCCAAGGGAAACAATAATAATAATAATAATAATAATAATAATAATAATAAAAGCGGGTCACTTAATCCCAACCAGAAAACGAAATCTATAGATGATTAAAAAGGAAAAAAATTGCATTTGTCATCCTTGTTCCAGCGGACAACAAAAAATAAAAGAAAGAGGCGGGGGTAGATAAATACTTGAATCTTGGATGAGAGCTGAAAAGGCTGTGGAATATGAGGGTAGTTTGATTTGGTTTGGTCTGGTTTTATGGCACATCAACCATTGTAGGTTATTTAATGCCAAATCCATTTTTGTACATATAAACAGTTCTATTCCAAGCAATCTAATTTAGAATAAGATAGTTTCTTGTTTGCACACGGTTAAATGACAAAACACTTCTAGTTCAAACAATTCAGTTTAGCATACAAAAATCAGTCCCATTTCAAAATAATTCAGTTTAGCACAAGTACGCAAGATAAATCTAAAACAATTCTATTTCTACCAATTTAGTTGAGCATAAGTACACAGTTTAAATGTCAGAACAGTTCTATTTCAAACAGTTCAGTTTAACATGAGTACACAGTTTAGTTCTATTTTACCCAGAGATAGGACCCTATCAGGTGCTACAACTCCGGGCCAGAGTGGACCTGTGAACGATGACAATGAAGGGGTACTCCACATTCCCCAAAGCTCCAGCATTACTGAAGCTTCACCATCAGATTGTTTAATGTCATATGCAGGACACTCGTTGGCAAGGGGGTCTTACCACTCTGCAGAGAAGCAGTCGGTGTATTCCACAGTCCTAGCCAACTGGACAAACATGAGAGTGATTCCAATTGTAGTTAGTGCCCATGGAACGGCCCACAAGGATTTGCCAATGAGAACGGAGTAATTGGAAATCAGAGGAAGAATAGATACAATCCAGACCTCAGCATTTTTAGGATTAGCAAGAATACTAAGAAGAATCCGAAAGATCTGAGGAGACTTGCAATCACTTAGGCTTCAGTGAAAAAAGCACCAGTAAAGACTAATGGGAAAAACTCGCAAAGGGTAAAATAATAACCAGTTGTAGTTAGTGCCTCTAGAATAGTTCTCAAAAACCTGAAGGAAAAAAAGAGTTAGGGAACTGGTTGGTTGTTTGGGTTTTATGGCATATCAACCTTTGTAGGTCATTTAACGCCCAATTCATTTTTATGAAAATAGTTCTATTTCAAACAATTCTGTTTAAGATAAGTACGCATTTTAAATGTAAGTACAGTTTGTGAAAAACATTTCTATTTCAAACTATTCAGCTTAGTCGAGCAATTCTAATTCAGCTTGTTCAGTTTAGTGTAAGTACACACAGTTAAATGTCAAAACAGTTCTATATCAAACAAATCAGTTTAGTGTAAGTACAGTTTCAATGTCCAAAAACGGTTCCGTTTCAAATGATTCAGTTTAGCAAAAGCACGCAGTTTAAATGTAAGCACGGTTTAATTGTCAAAAACATTTCAATTTCAAGCTATTTAGTTTAGTCAAACAATTCAGTTTAGCATAAGCATGCCGTTAGTTTTATTTAACCCATAGATAGGGTCCTATCAGGTGCTACCACGCCGTTGGGGAACTGGAGATCAAAGGACGAATCGAGGCCATGTAGACCACAACACTGGTAAAATCAGCTAAAAGACTTGGAAGAGTTCGGGAAACCTGAAGAGACTTGCTGTCACTAAGAATTCAGTGAAAAACCAACAGTTGAATCAAGAGTGGAAAAGTGGCATTGAGTGAAAAATAATAATAATGAAGATTTTATTTGAGCAAATAATATTATCATGGGTCGGACTTGTTAGAAGTGAGCTAAAGTAGGCTCTCTACTTTGACCAAAAAGTAAAAAAAAAAAAAAGAAAGAATGAAAAATAACACGCCTGAGGCCTCAACTTTAAAACGAAAAGCGATAACTGTAAAAAAGAAAAAAAGCAAAGTGCGTCAAATACTATATATGTGTGTGTGTGTGTTGGTCGACCATAGTCGAGGGCAACCCGAAGGCTCTCTACATTAGCAACAATACCAAGGTGTACGATAGGGCGCTACGCATTTCCTTGGATTGCTCCACTTACCTTTGATCCGTACTTTTTAATGCTGAGTGTTAAGCAAGGGCCATTATGCCAATGGGCCGGTATATATATATATATATATATATATATATATATATATATATATATATATATATATATACACTAATTATATATATATATATATATATATATATACACTAATTATATTCTCGTTGAGTGCGTATCTAAAAATTTCTTTTGGAGCACACAATGAAGAGAAAGGGGAGGGGAAGATAAATGAAAGCCATAGACAGGCAGTTTAGTTAAGTTTCTTTGCTTAATGGCATATCAACCTTTGTGGGGTATTCAAAGCCAAATCCATCCTAGTTGGAAAACAATAGTGGTGCTATTTAATTCATAGCTGGAAGAACAAGGGGTTCATACCTTCGCCAAGGGTGATTAATTCGAAAGGGAATGTAATAGCGCGATTGGAGTTCGAACTCGCTTCCTACAATGTCGCAGTCCAGCACTTTATCCTTTAAGCCGCGAGGAATTCCTCCGAGACAGTCTGGCTGGGTATCAGAAGATAAGGAGCGAAATTAGAAACGATGTTATAAACCACATTCTACAATAGCGGCGAAAAATGATGACGTTTAATTACGCATTAAATAAAGCGGTTTATCTTGCGGAAAAAAATAAAACGAAAATCTTCAAAAACCGGTCAGGATGAAAAAAAAAAAAAAAAAAGAAAAAAGAAAAGGTCAAAATTGCAATACATTAGCAAAATCACACTTTCTTTTTCAAAATCAATATTTTCATTTTTTTTTTTCCGCAATACAAACCGATTATGTACATCGTTTTTAATTCAGATGGTAGACCTCAAATATCGAAAATGGCCGAATATTACAAAAACGCCATTTTCTTTAATACTTTGTCTTCGCTGGAAATTATTTGTTACTTTATTCACACAGAAAGACGTTAAAATTCAGTCTGATCGGAAAAAGAAAGAAGAGTTGGTTTTGTTGTGATGCTGGTCTTGGAAATAAAATTAGTTTGCATAAACTAGTGTATTAACAAGACAATTCACTTTTTTCCTGTGATTTTTGACATTTCAGTCTTGTTTTTTGTTTTTTTTTATCGAAGAAGTTTTAAGATCAGTTAGAATACTAAGAAGAGACCTGGAAACTTGCTGTCACTCAGATTTCAGTTAAAACTGATATGAAAAAAAGAAGAAATTGGAAGACGAGCTGAGACCATCCAAACGACAACATTGTTGAGGTCGGCCAGAATACTGAGAAGAGTCCTGGAGACATGCTGTCAGTCAAACTTCACTAAAAGATCCTCAGCTAAAGCTGGTGTGAAAAACTCGCAAGGAATTATATAATAATATCATTTGAGTAAATGATATGGGCCAGACTAGGTATAAGTGATCTAGTGTAATTTAGGGGTAAAATTTACAAATGGGAGGCTTCAAATTCGCATCCAAGATTCAGAGCGATATTTTGAGCCTTTTTATTTTTTGCTTTAATAAAAAGTGTGTGTATGTGTGTTTGTGTTTATCTAAGTAGTTAACATTTACTTTTCTGCGTAGCAATCATTCAGTCTCGTTTTTTATCATCTTTTAACCTTTTTTTTTTTTACAAGTTTTGTTTTGTTTTTATCAAAGCAGCAGTTATTCAGTCATTTTTATAAAAAAAAAAAGAAAAGAAAAAAGAAGGCAATTGAAGATAGTGCGTTCAAAAACAACTACTACAAAAACTAAAGAAAAAAACAAGAAAAGAGACCTTAATAATTTTTTTCTTTATTTTTTATTCTATTTCTTTCTTTTTAAATCAACGTTTTCTTTGGACGATTAGAGAAATATTGAGTGCGACGAAAAATGTCTGTTTCCTGTAGTGAGATACTTGAAATAAATAAATCAAAACTTTTTCTTTTGTTTGTTTTTATTTCATTTGTTATACCAAAATAAACAAAACAAAACAACTTAGGTGTTATTAATTTAATTAATAACACATTTTAGCCACAATATCACGAAGACGGACTCTTTTACAATTCCAGATATGAGCATGCAAGTGTGTATTCGAAAGATGACCCATTACTTAGATATTCTAGGGTTGAGTGGCTCAGACCTCTATGCCATCAGTCCATTGCTTTAACCACCAAGATGCACTGAGATTAAGAACTCACCGGTGTCCTTCCTCCCCTTCCTCCTACTTTTCTACATCGTTGTTTTTTGGGTTTTTTTTTCAACAAATCACCTTACGCAACACGCGCCGATAGAAGCAAGGGTAGTGGGGTGAGGTTGGGTCTCGGGAAGGAATGGACATGTGGCTAATCTAACACTTCAGTACGGAAAGCAGCAGTTGCAAACCAACTGCTATCAAACGTCTTTAAATTTGTTGACGTAATAGCATAAAATACTCTAGGGGCATCGTGGATACTTGTTCTTTCGCGCACGCATAGCTCAACATCCTTCCACCTGAATCTGTTAAGATCTGTGAACCTGATCTTACCATAAATTCCTACACACACACACACACACACACACACACAAAGGTAAAGACAAATCTCTTAATACACAAACACGTTAACTTTATATATATTATTTTTTAATGCTTAAAATGAAAATAGGTATACTATTTAAAATGTAGAACTGAACAAAATACAAGAGTCATTTAATAAAAAGGGATATTTCTTTTTAAAGCAAAAGTACATTTTTCCCTGCTGAATGTTTTTCCCCCATCAGTGCAAATTCTTCATCGGTTGAAATTGGTTTATAGCAAAAATTATTTTAACCACCCCAAAATATTTCTTACAAGTCAATTCAAATTAGCAGCAAATCAAATAGAGTGCTCTAGGCTTAAAAAGAAGTCTTTCAAGAAATATTTGGTGGCTGAAAAGTGCAAACCATGTGAAATTTACAGAAGAATATGTGATATTGACGGAGAAGCATGTTTTAGTCTAAAAAATGTTTTCAAATAGGCTAATCATGGGTTTGCTACTAGGAGCCCGAGTCGAGTTGATAGTCGATGGAGTGGAAACACACCGACTTTCTGGTAAAGAAAAAGTTCCAGGTTCAGCAGTCAGTAAAGAAGGTGATGCTGTCAGTCTTCTGGGCAGGAAAGGGCCCATTGCTATTGATTTCCATGAAAAGGGTGCTACTGTTAACGGTACTTCCTACTGTCAACTCAGAAATGAATATTCACCTTATTTATTGAATGACCTCATTCAAGTCTGTTGAAAAACGATGACGCAATTAAGAAAGCAATGAATAAATAAAATACCGGTTGAGGATTACTTTCTTTTATTTTAACTTTACAATTTTTCTAAAATTTTAAAATATGTTTATTTTTCTAAATTATCAAAAATCTCCCAAGTCAAACCAAATACAAAAGAAGTATATCAATAATGATTTACCTGGGATATTTTCCAAACGACCGAATTTGATATCACATAATATCCCCACCTCCCGGCATTTACATTTGATTTAACAGCGCAGTGAAATGTATATATACCCAACCCCTCTAACACAGGTAGGACGTGACACAACGTCAACTGGTTTGAAAGAGTTTTCCTTCTCCTAAACTGATTGCCGTACTAATAATATTCAAGAACACGGTTTGCTCGAGGGCAGATGGATTCGTGCCTTTCAGCACGAAGTGACACGCAAACATCCTCATGCAGGATTTGAACTCGGATTGCAGATTCCATTTAGTACGTCCCCTAAGTAAATATTAGCTTATTAGATACCACAACTTCACATTTTTGAACCGAGCGATACGTTATTAACTTTATTAATTAATTTTTTGAGTGAGAAAACTTATATTCCGTCAAATTCCGTAATAGTGTTTTTTTGTTTTGCTTTGTTTTTTTTAGATCTTATTTAATTTTCTTATAATTTAAGAAATAAACGGAAATTGTTGATACTATTTTTTTTAGAAAATATTCAAACAAGTTTGTTATTTGTTTTGTTTTTTAATCCATAAAAATGACCTCTGATTCGTAAAGGTCACAGAATGTTAACAGTGAAAGTATAAACTAGATTTTTAAATATTTTCTTAAAACTTAAAATAAATAAATAAATAATAATTATTATTATTATCATTATTAAAATAAATTGATTGATTTTAACAGCATGACAACCTATCTAGGGTTATTTCAAGCCTAGAACTTACGGAATCGCGTTCCTAGTACGTTCATATGTACATTTTTTTTTTTTTTTGGTTGTTTCAGTAGAGTTTGTTTTCTTTTTCTTTTCTTTTTTTCGTTTTTGCATACGATCCTGTCGAATACGAATGATTTTTAAACAGATCTATAGATAGGACTCTGACAGGTCAGAGTGGATCTGTGAATATAAAATTTATCATTTATAACCACTCATATTAGATTTAAAAAAATGTTAATTCATAACGATTAGAACCGAGTTATTTTCGAAAAATATTTAGGAAAAAACCTCATCGCTACCAGTTGTAATGGAAAATATTTGTGAAGTATAAGGGGTCTCTTCTTTACTAAATTTACTACCGAAGAATGTTTAAATTTAAACGCATCAAAGAAGAAATAATTATGGAAAAAGCTATCAGTTGAATTTATCAGATTTGCAGATTATTATTATTATTATTATTATTATTATTATTATTATTATTATTATTATTCCGGCTGACAACAGGGTAAAACTGAAAGAAAGCGAAAAGAGAGATAAGTACCTAGACCTTGGCAGAGAACTGAATACGCAATGGAACATCAAAGTGACGGTGATACCAATTGTACTTGATGCACTCGGTACAGTCACCAAAGGATAGATACAGGGACTGGAGGATTTGGAAATAAGAGGACGAGTGAAAACCATCCAAACAACAGCATTGTTGAGATCGGACAGAATACTGAGAAGAGTCCTGAAAACTTGCTGTTATTCAGACTCCAGTGAAAAACCATCAGCTAACGCTGGTGTGAAAAACTCTCATAACCATAATTAGCTTGAAAAATTTATCCATAAAATGTATTTGAAATCTCTAGGAATAAATTTTATTTCTTTTTTAGAAAAGATTTTTTAAAAACTTAATTTAGGCGTTTTTAAAATAATTACTACCTGTGTTGACAGCTAAGCTAACAAACTTGGTTAGGTTTCTTAGTTTAATGGTAACAATCGAATTATATCAAACTTTTAGGACAAGGTATATTTCAAAATTTCTAATTAAATTTAAATCTTAGTTAATAAAATCGTTTACAAATAGTTTCCAAAGAACAGGGACCTCATTAATTTAAATTATAATTAGATGTAAAGTAGATAAATCCGCTTGGACCAAAATATATTTTTAAATCCTAATTAATTTTTTAATTAACCGGTAGAGTAAAAAAAAAATAAATTTAAATAAGTAAAATTGTGTGTGTCCATTTAATCTGATTTGATTTTGATTTTTAGGAGGAAAATTATTCTTTTGGGCGATTAGGAAGAAACAGTGCCCGATTTTTCGACTACTAATCTGTAAAAAGAAAAAGAAAAAGAAAGAAAGAAAAAAGTGTGTGAGGGTAGGGAGCAACAAATGTCTCGCGTGTTTCAATAGTTAACAAGCTAAGGTAGTAGACCATTGGAAGTGAGTTCGATTCTCACTGGCCTTGTGCCAATTTCAGCAATGATTACTGGAAAGGATTAGTGCCCGATTCGACTTACTTTGCTTTTATTTCTTCGTGGTAAGAGCTTTAAAAAAGTTCAAATATTCAGAATAAATAAATGAATAAATAAATTTCAATAAAAACAATACAAAAAATGTTATAATAATGTCTTTTTTAAAATACACAAAAAAAGGAGTTACCAGAAAATGATTAAAAAGGATTCAGGTAAAATACAAGTAATGTTAACATTTCTACGGGAGCTCCTTTATGATATAATGAATTTAAAGTCACTAGCTGTTTACTATCCCTGTCAATATATTATTGGAATCTTCCCTCGGTGGTGTCCGTTATATCAGTTCTGATTTTCTAATAAAGATGCTCCCATAGAAACATTTATATTTTTCTACTCACTTGTAGTAGATTCTAACAATGTATCGACAGGGATGGTGAACATGTGGATGCTATTAGAAATTATATCATAAAGGTATTACCATAAGAGTGGAAATATCTTTTTTAATCACCCTGAATTAAAAAAGAAAATTAAATCAGTAAAAAAAAAAAGAAAAAAGTCAAATGTGAACGAAAAAATTTAAGTCAGCAATAAAAAAAATACTACGTAATATTCTCGTTGTAAAAGCGGCCCATGTTGCTACTGATAATTTTATTTAGAGAGGTGTGAAGGATTCTAATTGATATGCAAGTTATTTCCGTTACATTGAGAATTTGCATAATTAAAAAGAAATACTACGTAATATTCTCGTTGTAACAGCGGTCGATGTTCCAACTGATAATTTTATTTAGGTAGGAGTGAATGATTGTAATTAATATGCAAGTTATTTCCGTTACATCGAGAATTTGGACCATTAAAAAAATAGAGAGATAGCGGGAACGAAAACTCCAACATGATTATTATTTAGTTGCAAACTGGACATAAATTTGCTTTATTCTCTATGTTAGAACAATCTAAATAAATTACACACACACACACACACACATGCCCGCGCAAATCTCGCTATCATGCCATTTCTATTTGGTTACAGTTGCACACGCATATATATATATATATATATATATATATATATATATATATATATATGTGTGTGTGTGTGTGTGTGTATGTGTGTGTGTGTATGCATAATCCTTTTTATCTTGACAAATACCCAGAGAATGGTTGTCGGTCGACGCACTACCACTCAAATTTCAGAATATTGGTACAAAGGGTTTTTTGCCTAAAAAATGAACCTCGTGAATAGGAGTCGCTGAGGCAACACATCTCGCAGGCCATGGGATAATGATGATGAATAAGAAGACAAAACGATCGACAAATACAAAGATCTTGCCATAAAGGTGAAAAAGCTGTGGAACGTGATGGAGACGGTGATGCCATTTGTAGTAGGAATAATAATAATAATAATAATAATAATAATAATTTTAAAAAATGGAAATTGGTGGACGAATCAAGACCATCCAAGCTACTTTATTATTGAGATCGGCCAGAATACCGAAAAGAGTCCTGATAACCCGAGGAGACTTGCAGTCACTCAGACTCCAGTGAAGGACCATTAAGTAACGCTGGTTTAAAAAAAAAACTTGCAAGATGTAATAATTATACACTATCGCCATTACTATTTGCAATAGCGATGATGCCACTCAACCACATACTCAGGAAATGCACAAGCGGTTACAAACTTAGTAAATCACAAGAAAAGATCAATCACCTAATATACATTGACGATATGAAACCGTTTTCCAAAAAAAGAAAAAGAATTGGAAACTCTAATACGCACAGTGAGAATATACAGTCAGGACATAAGGATGGAATTTAGCAGGGAAAAATGCGCCATGCTAATAATGAAAAGCGGGAGGCGACACATGACGGAAGGAATGGAACTTCCAAATCAAGAAAAAATAAGAACGCTCGGAGAAAAGGAAACGTACAAATACTTGGGAAAGTGAAGATGAAAGAAAAAAATTAAGAAAAAGAGTATCTCTGGAAAACGAGAAAGCTACTAGAAACTAAACTAAATAGCAGGAACCTTACCTTATAGAAGGGATGAATACCTGGGCTGTCCTCGTCGTAAGATAATCGGGACTATTCTTGAAGTAGACCAGAGAAGAAAAACAAATGGACCAGAGAACAAGAAAACTTATGAAGATGCATAAGGCCTTACATCTCAGAGATGACGGAGACAGATTATATGTGACAAGAAAAGAAGGAATCAGAGGGCTTACCAGCATTGAAGATAGCGTTGATGCATCAATACAACGAATCGAAGACTACATAGGAAAGCGTATATGTGTCTTGAAAACCAGTCAAATTTTGTGTTCTGTGGTCGCTGTCAGGTGACAAACATGATTACGTATTTATGAATCCCATGCTTATTTCTAGTACAAAATCGATTGTCACTGACAATTCTCTGAAGAGAAGTGACCGAAAGAAAAGGTCCCGTTTTTTAGGATTTTGATTAATTTTTATGATTTTAAAACGTTCTTAATACCATTCACTCTCTTTTTAAGGTAATATATTATCATGTATAACACGCATACCTAACTATGGCCCACGAAATTCTGGATAAAAAAATATCGTCTATGGTATGCAGTGACTTTTTAGAATTTATAGCAGGTAAATTTAGAATTTCTTTAACTTTTAACGGCTCGCAATAACTAAAAATAAGAATCTACATGGTTTAAATTACATCTTAAAACACAAATTCCATACAGTATTTAGAGCAAACACACACATGTTCATGCAAAAATGTCATAAGCTCGCAGTGGAAATAAGCTCACATTAAGAGAAACAAACTTATTAAGAAACACATTCCAGTAAGAGCGAAAAACGACATTAGGTTTGGTTTCATTGTTTTAATGGCATATCAACCTTTGTAGGTTATTTAATGCCAAAGCCATTTTCATAGAAGAACAGTAGTGGTACTATTTAACCCATAGCTGGGAGGATAAGGGGGCTCATTACCTTTCCCAGGGGTATTTGCCCGAAAGTGAACGTAATAGCGCGACTCGCTTACTACGATTCCGCAGTCCATCGCTTTAACCATTACACCACGAGGACCCCACTCCGAAAAATGACATTAGTTTGAATTATAGATGTATACTTACCGTATTTGACGGCATATAAGGCGCACTTTTTTTTTACTACAAATATTTTTTAAATTTCCCCTGCGTCTTATATGCCATATGTGGGTTTAAAATTCGCGATAGTGGCTCGATAGTAGCTGCCTGGCAACTCCTATTAGCTTAGACTTTAGAGTAATTTTCATTTACCTATTGCCATTATTTAAAAGGCTATTATGCAGATTAAAAGTGCTATGATTACTAATATTCATTATATTAATTTTATCACGTTTAATATTAGTACTTTGGGGTTTTTTGTTTTTTTTTCTTTTCTTTATTTGCCCTACTGAAATTGGGGTGCGTCTTATATATATTTACCCAACCCCTCCGCTCGGACAGGATATGACACAAGGTCAATTTTAAAGCGGAGTTTAACAGGTTTGAATTCAGAGTTTTCCTTCTCCTAGACTAGTTGCCTCTCCAAGGCTGAAGAACATAGTCTGTCCTACTATTTACCCATAGCTGGAGGGAGAATAAATGGATTCATACCTTTCCCAAGCGTATTAGTGCTCTGTGAAATGCAACCAGTCTCGTCCAGGATTTGAACTCGTGTCGCCGTGTCCATTTCCAACGACGATAACCATTACACCACGGTGCGTCTTATATGCCGTCGAATATGGTACTTTCGATCATCCTATTTGGAATATGCGGCCGGAAAAAAGTTTATCATATATTTCTCGTGTATAACACCCACCAGTAACGTTTGGACTGAAAAACCTGGGAAAATAGAGCGTCATATATAAATAATTAAGTTATCTTAAATCACTCAACGACCAAACGAAGTCTCTCTCCCCCCTCTCCCTCTCGCTCCCTCTCTCTCTCTCTTTCTCTCTGCGCGAATCAATGAAGATAATACTGCTAATAAACTAATGATGTTGTGGCTAACGTGCTGGACTGCAACACCATACTAAGCGAGTTCGAGCTCCAGTTACGCTACTGCGTTCACTAATACCCTAAGGAAAGGTGTCCACCAGCTGTAGGTTAAATAGGACCACGAGTATTCTTTTACAAGGATGGCTTTGGTATTAAATACCCCACTAAAGTTGATATGCCATTAAACCAAATAAAACTTAAATTAGTCCATCAAAGCTTTAATCTTTTTTTTCAAGTAAAATGCACGTTTCCTTTTGATAAAATGCATTTCTATATTTTTCATAATTAGTGTTTGTTTATTAGAAGTAATGTGAACGATTTATATCATCATTTGTTGGTAAAAGAGAAAAGTCAGAAAAACAAGAAAAATAAAACCGAAAGATGAAAGAGAAGGTAATTATTTTTGACCTGTTGTAATGTTACTTGATTTTAACTCATTTATAGAAGGTTCTCTTTTAGATGTACATTTTTTATAGTCACTTTTTGGTAATAATTGATATGAAATCGACTCCCCATTTGAAAAAAAAAAATCCTATGTTAAGAAAAGGTTTTCTTTTTAATATTCTAAATGTCAGCGATTGTAAATGAATTACACACATCACACACACAGACAAAATTCATGATAAATTACTGAATGCGTCGCTTAAAATGTAAAGACAATACTGATTTGGTTTATTTGTTTAACGGTATATCAACTCGTGATGGGGTATTTAATGCTGAAATTTGATTCATTTATAAATGTTTTATTGTAATTTTTGGCTGTATGAATTTGTTTGCACAAATTTTCGATGGTTAGCCCGGTCGGTTGGGGTTGTAGAATGGGCCGACTGCATCTCTGCAGAGGAGTAAGACTCCTTCCACATGCAACGAGAGTCCTACATATGACACTAACCCATCTGATGGTCAGGCTTCAGCCCTGGAACTTTAGGAAATATAGAGTACCATATAAGTTTATTCAGACCCGAAGTGATAATAACTGTGGGGATCTTATCTATGCGTCGAATAGAAATATCAAACCATTTACTATACAGGAAGCCATTTGATTGATGTTAAATTGAATTATGAGGATTACAAAGCAATACTTGGAACTATTTAAGTGTCTACAAACGAATGAATAATGTTAAATAGAATTATTAGAGTTAAGTAGCAATACTTGAAACCATTAAACTTTGGGCAAACAAATGAATTCTGATTCGTTCAGAAATGATGTTATCAAAAAACTATTCGTTTACAAATCATATATATATATATATATATATATATATATATATATATATATATATATATATATATAAAATTATAAAATTACCTTAAATCGCGAGTCGAAAATCTTCTAGTAAAGTTTCACCTTATCGGATCATCAGGAAGCTTAACTTCGATTAATTCTAAAGGAGAAATCACCGTCTTATATTCACCAAAAACCCACCTGGCTTAGAATTTGGATAACAAAAAAAAAAATAAAAAAAAAAATAAATAAATAAAATAAAATAAATAAATAAAAAAAAAATTACTTTTATTATATATATATATATAGGATTTGACATTGAATAACCAACAAAGCTTAATACACCATAAAATACAACCAACTAACCAACCATTTCTGTGGTATCAAGTATTCCTATAAAATACTAATAATGTATGCATATTTATATGGTTTAAATTAACTATTCCTATTTAATAATATAATTTCGTTGCACATTTTTATCATTTTAAGTATTCCTATTTTATACAAATAATTTGAAAGCAATACTATTTCAAATGAATAACAATTAGCCTTAGTAAACAATTCCAGCGTTGAGTGACTATTCTTAATTTAAAAAACAATGCTAACAGTTAAATGGTTTCATGTATTCCTATCTAGCATTAATAAGTCTATTGAATAATAATCATTTGTCTGTACACAGTTATATGGTTTCATGTATTCCAATGTGACACCAGTGATATTCAAACAAATCTATTTAACCCACATGTTGGCATTATGCCAAAAACTGAAAATTCCCATTGCTGTAGGCCATATTTGTCTATGCCTCTCACCAAGTCAGGACTTGAAACAAGGTCCTTTTATTGTGGGGGTTTACGGAAGCGGGAGGTCAGACACGAGCCAAGACTGGTGCCCTGCTGATCTAAGGCTTGTCATCGGCTCACTTAGTGCAATGTGAGCCAGATGAGCCTCCTGGACTTGGACTCACTTGATATGACGCGAGTCCGGCACGTGTGTCTGTTCATAGCTTAAACTAGACCAGAGTGGTCAAGTGCTATGCTTTGTCGATGCCCTGTCCGGCTCGAATGACTGCCCATCTAAAAAGCCAGGTAAGTATGCTGTAGGCGTCAGACTTTGTACTCTGATCTTACCCACTTAGAAAGTAAATTTTGCTAGATTTACTCAAACTGCCGAATTTGAAGTTATAAAAGACTTCACGGTCCTGGCATTTACGTTTAATACAACAACATTAAGAAGCGTGTATTTACCCCAGGGCCAGCTGCAGGAGGTGTGGGGCCCAATTGGGAACATAAACATTACAATGTTTTGTTGTGCGTACCTGACAAGCCAAGAGTAGACTATGCTTCGGTGAGGAGCCCAATAGGGAGAAATTGGTCCAATTGGCTAAAAGCTGGCCCTGATTTACCCAACCCCTCAGCCACGTACCGAGTCGGACACACAAGGGCATTTTTTAACGGAGTAAAGCTGGTTTTCCTTCTAAATTGGTTGCCTAACTGTTGTGTTCTGGTTAGTGAACACAAGTAGTAATAATGATAAGACAAACCACGATATGTGAGGTAAATAGTTATATTTACAGGAAAGAGTATTTACAAGAGAGAGACTGTTAGTAATAAGAACATAAGATTAGTGATAGAGTAATGATATACTTCAACAATAGGAACGGCTCTTCTGGTCTGACTCGTAGGCTTATCCTTCCCAGACTGATCTCCGCTACTGCCATATATGGGAGATGGAACAGCTCATTATGCTGAAAAGGTAGGTGATACCCAACACTAACCAAGGCTGAAGAACCCAGTCTGCCCAACTATTTACTCATAACCAGAGATACAACAAATGAATTCATATCTTTTCGAAGGCATTGGTGCAAACAGCCTGGTACAGGATTTAAACTCCGGTCGTCGATTCCATTTTCTCTGACGATAACCGTTACGCTAAGTGTGCCTCCGTTATGAAATGAGGAATGGCACAAGTACCTGTTGGTCTACGTCACTCATTAAACAATAACCAAACTAGATACCACAAATTCACATTGTATACGTTCTAATTTTTTTTTCTTTTAAACGGGCGGGGAAAGACTTATATGCCATCAAACACAATTTTTTAAAATTTCTATTTTATTTCTAATCTAAGAAGTCAATTGAAATTATTCTTTCTATTTTTAGAAAATACGGAAGAAAATCCCATAAAAATGATCACAGATTTGTAAAGACGCTGGTCAAAGAAAGTTAATCGAGCATACTACTTTTGAAAAACATTAACACTGCATTGAATTCAGAAGGAAGAGATGTGTGTGTGTGTGTGTGTGTGTGTGTGTGTGTGTGTGTGTGAGAGAGAGAGAGAGAGAGAGAGAGAGAAAGAGAGAGAGAGGAGGGGGGGAAATCCCTGTTGTGAGAAAACTGATAGACGTATTGAAAAACGACTCGTGACTATTTTAAAATAGCCTGACAAAGTTGTTTTCAGATAAAACTATCTATTGATCAGTTTAAGTTCGTTCAAATCTATTTCATTCTCTTCATATCAATTTTTCTCAGTTTGTAAATATCTAAAGTCTGTAAAGCTTTATTAAATCAAACTCAATCTGTTCATACCTTGCTATCTTGGGTTATGGTTTACCATCAGATGAAACTTAATTCTAATAAAAATAAATTTCATCTGATGAGAGTAAATTTTATTCTATCAAAGACAAGAAACTTATTATTATTAAACTCGTAAGAAAGTGAGATCTTAACTTTGATTTTTTCATAGTTCTGTTGACCATCATTGTGGCACTTTTCGATTTATCTAATAGTTTTACAACGATTGTTTATTTTCGGCTGTTTATGATATATATATATATATACACACACATATATATATATATATATATATATATATATGTGTGTGTGTGTGTGTGTGTGTGTGTAAATATACAGATATAAAAAAAAAAAGGTGTTCCGAGAATGATTTTATTTATTGTTTAATTATTTGCCAATGTTAAGCGTTTCTTTCTTTATATTCAATGTTAATTTGTAATATTCTATCTTCTGAATTATATTCAATTCTAAAATGAAAAAAAAAAATGAAAAAACATTCTATTACTGTTAGTAGCGTTCTTTTTCAAAACTAAATGACGCAATTCAAATTCGAAATTTACTTAAAAGCGTAACGTATTTGCTAAATCAAAGATTATATATATATATATATATATATATATATATATATATATATATATATATATAATGTAGTTGATTCTAATTTAGTTAGACTTATGTCTAGAAGTGTTATTGAAAAACATTACAAGTCAGTATAAATAAAAAGATAAAAACATAAAAGATAAAAAAAATTTAAATAAGGTATCTTTAAGCACTAATTTGACTAAGTTAAAATAAAATACCGGGTCTTTGTTTAACAGAATTATTAGAAATTACGCTAGATTCAACAATCTTTCAATGTTTTTTGTTATGTATATTATAGCGATGAGTGAAATGGTTAATTGTTTAGCGCTATATTTTTTAAGGCAACAAATGAATTACGAAACTATTCTTTAACACACACAACAACGAAAGTTTTTATTTGCAGCTTTGAATATTTGGTTCGTTCTTGGTGCTGCAAGACTCGTGATGTTTAGGCTTGTTGGATGTTTGAGACGAAATGGCTTAGCGAGATGTTGAGATGGCAGCGTGTCGTTGGACGTGTGAGGGAAGTATTCAAAGTCACCGTGTAGTTTTGTGTGTCGAGAGCGGAGTGACGCTCGAATCGACATAGTCAATTTTTGGGGTGACAAGAAGTGGTGCCTGTGGAAGGCATGCTGAATGTTTCTAATTTATGTTCCACTGGGATTCCTCGTAAAGAATCCATAAATTAGATGTTTCCCTCGTTGAGTGCCCATGTTGCTGCTTTTTTAAGTTAAAGCCACAGTGAGATGTCCACACTGGGTGGCTTGTCTAGCTAAAAAGCATCGCTAAGCAGGGACGACCAGAGACACGACTGTTCTGGTCGCCGTCTCAAGCTGAAGAGACTGGATTTGGCCGCTCACCCGTTTTGCTAGCCGGAAATGAAGGTCCGGGCAGAATAGGACAAGTCATCCTGATTGGGTGAAATTCAGTGCTGAATTAAATAGCGCGCCAAACCAAAATACGAGATTTTCCTCTTCTCTACAATATGAACAAGCATTTAGGAATCTTTAAAGAAAAAGTTGTGTTTAGTTTCTAAATTATGTTACGCAAACACTTTCTTTTCATTACGGTTTTTTTTATGTCTTTCTTGTGTTTGTAAATTTTTTTTTTTTTTTTTTTTGATTGATCATCTAGTTTCTCCAACCTATTTCTTTATTGCATCCTTAGAACTGGATAGAGTATCTGTCTGCACCAGATTTTGTTATTATTGTTATTCTTGATTATATTCTAAATAGTTTGTTTTTTTAAGTTTATAACTGTTTTGATTCCAAGGTTATTTAATTTTTTTATGTTGTTTGTGGTTGAATAATTGGGTAAAATAATATACCTGTATGAATGATTATTATTGGAAATATTGTAATCAGAAATTTTTGGGAAACATAAACGTTTTTGAATCTTTAAATCTTTTTATTCTAAGTCGTTTTTATGTAAGATTTAGAAAATTTAAATTGAATGAAGGAGTTTTCTCTATAAGTCAAGTTCATTTAAAAATCAGGGCAAATAAATCCTAAGATCTCCAAGCAAAAAAAAAAAAAAAAAAAAAAAAAGCCTATGATTATTCCACTTTTTATTTTGGTGTTATATTGTGAATAAAAATATGTTGAGTCATTTTTATTAGTGGATTTGATATGGACTGCCAAATGAGTAGAGTGTTCGTCCATAGTCCAGGAGACCAGGGTTCAATCCCAGGTCGAGTCATACCAAAGACTCAAAAATGGTACTTGGTGCGGCCTTGCTTAACACTCAGCATTATAAGGTACGGATCAAGGGTAAAGTGGAGCAATCCAGGGAATGGAGTAGCGCCCTCCCCTACACCTCGGTGTAGTAGCTATTGAAAAGGGAGCCTTCTGGTCAGCCTTGACTAAGGTCGCCAACTTAACTTATGTCTTAAAAAACGGTAAGGTGCTGTTAGTTTTTAGTTCGTAAAATCTATATTCGGTTCAATTTCAAGTTTATTTGTAATTTTTTAAAGTCATTATTTCATTATTTTTTTTTCATTCGTGTATTTTTATACCGTCGGATTGATTTCCTTTCCCCCTGATTATATATATATATATATATATGGAAGAAAATAATGGATAGTAATCCGACAATTTGTGAAGAAAAATTGCCAACAAGTAATCCAAATAGAAAGTGGGGATTTATAGAGAAACAAAGTCAGTCGACACTATAGCGTTTCGGTTCTGCTGAACCATCATCAGGTCTGTGAAGGGTTTTATTTGTGATGTTAAGTGTAGATGGATGTATAAAAAGTGTAAAAATATATAAAAATTTGGAAAAGTTGTACAACAAGAAAAGTTGGCTGTTTATGACAAGAAAAATTGGCCGTTTGATCAATGAATCAGCGTTCGTTTCTCTAAAATACGTCACCTGATATTAGAAACATATATATATATATATATATATTTCAACAGACGGATAAATTTTGAAATGATCATTTATTTATTTATTGGTTTTTATGTTGGAATTATGATACTGCTTGAGATTTCAGGAGCCAAAAAAAAAAAAAAAAAAAATACGAAAATACATCTACCAGACTTTTTGGGATCTAAAAGTGAGACACCAAAAACTGTAGGAAATGTCAACGGTTTTACGAAACACTTTGTTCTTGTACAGCCAGGAGCGTGAGAATATGATTCTATGATGGCAAATAATCAAGTGTGCATTCTCAAATGTAAGGTGATATCAATAACTTTATTGTTTATGGAAGGGTCATCTGAGACAAGCATGCATGTGTTCAGTTAAGGTCATCTGTATAGTTGGGTTGGATGATCTTACGGCATGTCAACCCTTGTTGGGTCATTGTGTAACATATTGACCTTCGACCTAGCCATCAATCAAGGAACAGCTGCATCCGGTCGAAGATATCAGGGTATAATCTTGACTGTGGACGGGTTGAATTGGGTGCAGATGCGACGCTTATAGGAAGCAGGTGGATGTCAAACAATGATATAACCCTGTGCGACAGGAAGTTCAGTTAGTTGGAGTCAGCAAGTTAGAGATAAGATGCTGTAGAGAGAACCAGCACCCAGCAGAGGGCTATGGGCCCTCAGGACGCCCGATTGAGCAGCCCAGCAGAACGAGAAAGAAGTGCTGCTAAAGACAAAGGAACTGGGGGTCAATATGTTGCAGTTTGTTCAGTCTCCAACTCACCTCTCACACGCAACCATTTCGAATAAAGTGTGAGAGGTATATTTTTCTAAAGAAGTGTGTTCGTTCGTCATTATTGTGTTGACTATGTTTCCGCATCTATATGTGTATCATGGTTGTGACTATACAACAATTCTATGCCCAAGTCATTTTAACAATTGTAATATCATCATCATCATCATGTCGTGCCGCCAGCACGGATATCCCTGACCCTCTCTCGCCACTTCTCCCTATCATTCATCACCTCCGGCAGGTCTTTGGGGTTACATCCTGTGTCCTCACATAGTTGCTGTATGTAGGTTCGTGCTGGTCGTCCTGCTTTTGCACATCCATATGTGGGGGTCCACAGGAGTACATCGCTTATGAGCTCGTCCTTGCTTCTTCAGCAGTGTCCCGCGTGTCTGGTTCGTCTAACTTGTATAGTTTTCGTTATGGGGGGCAAGTGTCCGTATAGTTGGTGTCTCGTGGGGTGTTGTCGCCAGGACTTGTTCAATACTGCTCTCAACGGGACAAAAATGCATTTTAACGATCCTTTTATACAGGTAAACACTTCATTATCTCACAAATCTCATCTATTTGATCCATATATGGGAACCTAAAAGAAACTATCATTCCAAGTGAGAGCAGTCTGTGGAGTAATGGCAACAAAAGAGTAACACCATCCCCAAAAAGCTTCAGAAATGGAGCCTTACCACAGGGTGGTGTTTAGTTTCATACTCAGGACACCTTTTTCGAGAGATCTTACTCCTCTGTAGGGTAGAGGCTTCTTTTATAGAATTCTTTTTATTTAGTTCATGAATTGATACCATAAAAGTTACATAATATGGACTGCTCGTTTCGGGAGTACTGCAAAACGCACGTGTGACCAGTGGGCTGACAAGACGGTAAAAGAGACTGTTCTTTATTAATCTATTAATACAATGCTTAAGGTGAACTATAAGCCTCACCGACAGCGCGGTCTGACTTTGTCATGTGTATTCATGAGTACAGGTTTGTGAGCAAATTATTTTCAAGCACGTCTATATTGGTAAGAATATATCTTGTAAGCTTTTATATGTGTGTGTCTACGCAGAGGAATGCTTTGGCACAAGCATTTTCAGAATTCCTGTATACAGGTGGTAGGAACATTTTTTTTTAGTGTTTAAAAGTAAATTAAACAAGATTATTCATTTTCAACTTAGTGAAGAATAATGAAACTTGAACCAGTTTGCAAACCGAATTGCATTTTTATGAAGTTTCATTCAGATTGGTTTTGTAATAATCAAATACGAAGAAAACTAAAGAAGAAAGAGACGGAAAATTTCTTCGAAAGCTACCAAAAACTGATGGCTAGTTACTTTATCCGCGCTTTGGCTATAAAAAGACACGTGGAAAGTAATCTTGACTCATTCTGAATTGGCCACCTCCGGTAGTGTAATGGTTAGCAAGCTTGACTAGCAAACCTGCAAGAGTGAGTTCGAGTCTCATTGGGTGCCCCATTCAATCGGCCTTGTGCCACATCGAAGCAAAGAGCTTCGTAAATTACATTCTGAATTGGCCATTTTAACGTTATCTCACATAGACTTCACCTTGATAACGTCTATAAATATAAACAACGATCTCAATATTGACTAGCCAAGCATGGACCGAAACGGGTGTATCTAATTATATTACTTAGAGAGGAGATGGGCATTGCCGAGTAACCGTCATTGTTCTGAGAGATATTTCAGCATTCTGAAAACATAGTAGATTAAAAAAAACATCCATCCACGCATCTATCCATTCACTATTATTTACAAAGAGCTCATTAAAAATTGTGCCATTTACATGGATGGATCTGTAGGGATTGTGTAAAAACAGGAGTTATATGCCCTTGGCAACGGATGCTGGAGAAGTTATCTACCTTTTTTTAATTCATTTTTAGAGCTCTTGTGAATACGGTTTTATGCATTCCTTTATTATTTTAATTTTTTATTCGCGGTATGGTATCCGTTGAGAAAACACCTCAAATTTCTTCTTGGCCTAAAGTTATGGATTCCCCTTTTCTTTCCTTTCCTTGAAGCACCATTCAACCAATGTGCAATTTTTTCTCGAGGCATAAAATGACTTATTGCATTGGGACGAAGCAAACTAATTTTTTTCTATTGCCAAGAATGACATGTCTATAAATTTCACGTGTTATCACTTTTTATCTAAATTCTAATAAACAGTAATTATATGTGTATTTCATTTCACGATGCTGTATTTGTTCTCACCGATGAATTTATTTAACGGCCTATCAATTCCTTACGGATAATTTAATGCCAATATTTGATCCATTTCTAAATGCTTGATTACAATCGTAACTAAATTTCTACGTTCCACTGCATTTTTTGATAACTCTTTTTATTTGTCTATAATCATTTGTTTGCACACAGTCGAATGGTTTCAAGTATTTATATTCAATACTAATAATTTTCAAACACAGATATTTGACTCATAGATAATAACCCAACTCCGGGTCCAAGAGGACCTAGAGGTTATAGCAAAGGAAAGTTGGGTTGGGTTTCTTTGTTTAATGGCCTATTAACCTTCGTGGGTTATTTAATGTCTAAGCCATTCTTATAGAAGGACGGTAGTGGTACTATTTGATACATAACTGGGGGATAAGAGTATTATTTCCCAAGAGTATTAATCCGAAAGTGAACCTAACAGTGTGAATAGAGTTCGAACTCACTCACTACAATATCGCAGTCCAGCACGTTAGCCTCTATACTACAGGGACTCCTTTGGGCAATGAAGGGATAACTGCACACTCTTCAGAGCTCAAGAACTGAGGCCTCACTCACAGGTTCTGTTTAATATCATACTTTGGATACCCAATTGGTGGGGAGAATAGCCAAGCTGTAGAGCAAATTCTAAGCTCTGCTCATAGGACTGTTTATTTATCTGTTTATTTGTCAGCATGTTATCCGTTCAGAAGATTATTTTAGATATGTTTCCTTATTTTAATCCCCAAAAAGAAAACGATATTATTTTGGTTGTAATTCAATAAATCTATACATTAGCAGCCAGACACGTTACTATTATGTGAATTTTCACTGTATGTTTTGATCTATGTATCGAAAAGAACGTCCAAAAACTAGCTACAAATTCGCCTTTCATATACCATGTATCTCAAATGTTAAATAGTATACTTTTATGTCAAGTTTTTATGATTGTCGTATTCTATCTTTCGAGCGACATCTAGGAAAATAGATAACAAGGGTCCTGGTTAAATTTGCCAGCTAATATACAACCATTCTCCACCTTGTTTTATTTGTAGATAGAAGCTCCATTCAACAGTCATATCCTCGTAAACACGTGCCGCACAGCGACTCAAGGCGTCCTACCTACAGCAGCAAGTACCGCATAAAGTTCCTCTCCTAAATGATCCTATTTTATTACAGCTTGCGCTAACACACAGAACCCGGATTGAGCTCTTACTTACTGTCCTCTCCCCACGTAAATACGTGAAACGTAAGGCCCCTAACACGGTCATATTTCCGCACATTTGTACAGAATACCGCCCACTCCCAACCTCTGTTATGTCTCAAGGATGAGCCCAATGCTCGGCTAACCCATGCTGCACCCGGAACTTTTTCTTTACTGGAGAGTCAGAGTGTTTTCACTCCATAGACTGTCTTTTCGACTTAGGCAAACCCATGTTTCGCCCATTTGCAAACATTTTTTTTGACAAAAACATGCTTATCCGTACACATCACTCATTCTTCTGTATATTTCACATGGTTTATACTTTTGCTGCCATTTTGAAAGCCTCAAACAAATATTTTAGCGAATCTAAAATAATTTCTGCTACAAACCAATTCCAAGTAATGAAGAGTTTATATTACAGAAACAATTATTTGTTGGGTTTTTTTTAAATGCCCTTATTTATTGAATGACTCTCATGGATAGAAAAATTTCTCTTATTTATTCAATGACCAGATAGATAGATTCCCCATGTTTATTGAATGACCCTCGTAGATAAATTCCCCTTATTTATTCAGCGACCCTGATATATTCTCCTTATTTACTGAATGACACTCGTAGATAGATAAATAGATCCTCTCTATTTATTGAATGACCCTCCGACATACATCACATATTTTATACATTTTCACGAGTCGGGGATTAAATATCAGAGTGAATAAATTTTGAATGAATCAATGTTTGACTTGGAGTTTTTTTTTTTGGGGGGGGTGTTGCTGTTTTTGTAATCACCGTGATGATATGATTATAAAAAATACGATAATTACTAATTAAACAAAGTTTGTTAAAACTGAGAAATGAAAATGAGATAAAGTTTTAAAGACTAACAAATTCTTTAACAAAATAATCAATTACTCAACTCGCAGATATCAAAAGCAGTCTATTTATTTCCATATTTCTAGTGGCCGCTGGAACCGGATAAATTCTTGTGGCGAACCGGAAGTAACCTAAGGGTCTAAGTTTGGAGGCTGATTGCTTCACATTCTAAGTACGTTTTGTTTGCTATTTATTTGGTGATAATAACAACTGCTCACAATTCTGCACGTTCCATGGTCGATATCGTTATACATTTCATAGAGGTGCCAGAGATCAGAGTTCAAGCTCAGGTTGACGCCAGAATTTCGAATGCTTTTTAATTTTTTTAGGCAGTCATAATTTCCTTATTTAAAAGATCAGCGCAATACAATCTTATTAGGGAACTAGTTTGGTTTGATTTGATTAGTCAACTGGTTATAGAGGATGAAGTTTGATTCTAATGGTTAATTAGAATCATTTTAAAAAAATCACGTTTGACAACATTATTAATCATTTGTTTGCAGGTATATGCTAACAATGGTATCAAGGATTCTTATCTAGTACTAACAATTTATACATAGGGTTTTAAACAACTATAAAAAAAACTATATAGAAATGTAATACTTACATTCACCATATAGATAAGAGTAAGTTTCAGTCATTTGCTTCATTCTTTATTGGAATTATATCTAAAAATCATATCTTCAACTAAAACAATTCATCATATTGCTTTACTCTTTCCCACCCCAAGTGAGTGTCGCTTTACGAAAGAGGTGAGATATATAATTTTGGGAACTTAAATGTTCAATAACCAAAATGAAGCATACGAATGGTTTGGTTTCTTTGTTTAACGGCATATCAATATTTATGAATTATTTAATGCCAAAGCCGTCCTTGTAAAAGATTGTCCAGTCGGCTGGAGCTGGAGAATACACCGACTGCATCTCTGCAGAGGGGTAAGACCACTTCCCTACCGAACGAGTGTCTTGATATGACACAAAACAAAATCTGATGGTGAGGGTCCAGTAATGCCAGGGCTTTGAGGAATGCGGAGCATCCCTTCCTTGCCATCGACTCTTAGTTTCACACTGGCCCGAAGTGGTAGCACCTGATAAGGTCCGATCTATGAGTCAAATAGAACTAAAATACGTACTTATGCTAAACTGAATTGTTTGAACTGGAACTGTTTTTGTATGCTAAACTGAATTGTTTGAACTGGAACTGTTTTTGTATGCTAAACTGAATTGTTTGAAATGGAACTGTTTTTGTATGCTAAACTGAATTGTTTGAAATGGAACTGTTTTGACATTGAAATTGGATTTACGCTGTGATGAATTGACTGAAATACAAGAGTTTTGACATTTACCTGTGTGTAAACAAAATCTACAGTAATAAATACCTCAATTGGTTGAAATAAAACTGTTTGACTAAATTGAATAGCTTGAAATAGAAATGTTTTTGACAATTAAACTTTGTACTCATGCTAAAATAGATTATTTGAAATAGAACTGATTGTTTGTATAAAAATGGATTTGGCATTAAATAACCAACAAATGTTGATATGCCATAAAACCCAACCAATCAACCTTGTAAAAGAACAGTAGTAGGACAGTTTAACTCATAACTGGAGTGATAAGAGGGTTCATACCTTTTCTAATGTTAGTAACCCGAAAGTGAACAAAATAGTTCGACTGGAGTTCGAACTGATTTATTCCGATGTCGTAGCCAAACACGTTTGCCACAACGCCACGATGATCCTCCATTAGGATCTGAGAGGTAAAGAGCTATTGAGTCAAGTTTCTATTCACCAAAGACCAACATTAGCCTAAGTATATCCGTGATATACTAAAAAGAAACACAACGGATCAAAGCATCGACTATATGGAAATCAGACCTAACCGATAAAATGAAACGCAGTTTCTTCCAGGCAGCGGTCACATCGATACTGCTATATGGATGCACTACATGGACGCTAACAAAACGGCTGGAGAAGAAACTAGATGGCAATTACACAAGAATGCTGCGTGCAATCCTGAACAAGTCCTGGCAGCAACACCCCACAAGACACCAACTGTACGGCCACCTGCCCCCTATCACGAAATCTATTCAAGTTAGGCGAACCAGACATGCAGGACATTGCTGGAGAAGCAGAGATGAACTCATAAGAGATGTACTCTTATGGATCCCCACACACGGCCGCGCAAAAGCAGGACGACCAGCACGAACGTACATTCAGCAGCTATGTGAGGATACAGGTTGTTGTCCTGAAGACCTACCTAGGGCGATGAACGATAGGGAGGAGTGGCGAGAGAGGGTCAGGGATATCCGTGCTGCCAGCACGATATGATGATGATGATGATGATATACATAATATGCATATCAGTGGTATGATGTAATAGTTATCAAGCGAGACTAGCAAACCTTCACGAGTTAGTTTGTGTTTCACTGGGTGCCCAATTCATACGGCCTCGAGCCATGTTTAAGCAAAAAGCTTAGTAAATTACTTTCACTCCGCTTAAAAAATAGACCTCGCGTTAAAGGGAGTTGGTAAATCTGTACATATTAATGGTATTAAAAAGAAAGAATACATAAGCTTATCCCAACAGCTAAAAATATGCACATATTGTTCTACGAACAAGCAGAAAGTGGAAGGAGTAAAATGTGGAAAAAAGCTGACTTGTAGAATAAAATGATCAGAGTGAAGTTTCATAACTGTTTCACGACAAGAACAGGACACAACGTCGCTACTGTTAAAAGAAACACGGCAAAAAAGGTCGAGAATGGGTTTCTTATTCTGTCATGAGGCATCCCATGTGGCATCTAAAGGACACGTGCATTCTCTAATGGAGAAAACTATTCATTGTCTCCTTAAAATCTTTTAACTTACATTCAACTTTGGGTTATACTTAGCTATACTAAATGAACAGCGATACGTGCTTGTATCTTTGTTTTAGGCTCTTGTACTGAATAGCCAATCAATTAAACTGTTCGTTAGTTCAGTGGTAATGTACGAATAATCATATAGATATGTAATCAAATACAGCCGATAATTATCTCCCTTGGATAGTCAAGGCGGGACCCGTAAGGTGTCTCATGACAGTCTCAGGGACGAAGTAAGGTTATCTTTACTTTTCTTCCGTCGTGTTTAGTATTAGTATATCACGGATATATGAATACTAATGCTAATAACGGTTCTTGATGAATGGGAACTCGACCTTCGATATTTTCAAAAGATATTTACATTTACCATCCAGATAACAAGTTACAGTCATTTACTTCATTTTTTTCTGAACTGTTACTGTCCCCAAAATAAAATAAATAAATAAACCATTGGCTATAACTCGATATTTTCTTAGTTGTTGAGAGGAAGACATGAGAAAAACTGCTAATGATTGAATTGCGGTTAGTTGATGCCGTACTTTTGAGATTTAACTGTTGAGTAAAAATTAAAGCATCTGGTACCATGTAACACAGTTATATATATATATATATATATATATATATATATATATATTACTATAGTCAGCGTATGGAATGCAAATTCATATGAGGATAGCAGTCGTGAGTTTTTATCTTGTCTTGCATCTTATATATTTTTGCAAATGAAGTAAAAATATTTTGATCTTGCTCTGCATTTTTGTGCAATGAACACTGAAAAGATTTTATGAATTTGAGACGCTTTTAACGTTAAATTTTACCCAACCACTCGACACGAGTTGGATGCGACACAAAGTCAATTTTTAATAATATCATTACACTATGAGTGGATAGATAGATAGATAGATAGATAGATAGAGAGAGAGAGAGAGAGGTGCTCGTGGTGTAATGGTTATCGTCGTAGGATAATCCTGGACGAGGCTATTTGCATTTCACTTACAACGTGTACCCTTGGGAAAAATATGCATCTAACTATTCTCTCTCCAGCTATGGGTAAATAGTAGGGCAGACTGACGCTTAAAACTAAGCATATGGCAACTGGTTTAAGAGAATGAATACACTGAATTCAAACCTGTTAAACTTTGCTTAAAATTGACCTCGCATATCATCTTCCTCGCGCGGAGGGGTTGGAGTGTGTGTATGTATATATATAATTTGCTATATTCATAAAGTAAGTAAAGTTGGCTACGGTAGTCGAGGGCGGCCAGAAGGCTCCCTTTTCAATAGCTACCACACCAAAGTATAAGGGAGGGCGCTACTCCTTTCCCTGGATTGCTCCACTTTACCCTCGATACGTACATTGTATTGCTGAGTGTTAAGCAAGGGGGTATCAAGTACCATTTTTAAAGTCTTGGGTATGACGCGACCTGAGATTGAACCCCGATCTCCCGAACCATTGGCGAACACTCTACCCACTAGACCCATGAGCCGGTTTGCTATATTTCTAAAGAGTTCTTATATCAGAGATAGAGCATTTTGTAGATCTAAGTTGGGATACCGTAAGCACAATATCAACAGCATTTGTTGACAGTCATTTTCTCGCCTATGCAATCATCAGACCTATATATATATATCATTTTCCTCATTTTTATATATTCTAATATAAACATCTTTAAAAATGAAACCTTTATTTATTTAATATAATTTCATCATTTTAACAATAGAAAAGCCATTATATATCATTTAATTACAATATCGTGTATAATAGAATTTAATTCTAAACGCACGAACACAATTTTTAAAATTTCACATTATTTCACATTATTTAATATGGTCATCAGTTTTTATTTGTATTATCGAATTTGACAGATTTATCAAATGAATTATTATGACTGCTATGATTAAAAATTTATAACATTCTAAACTGTTTGATGCTATAAATGTAGTCTGTTTTGCATAATTTATTCTTTTTAATATTAAGTATAATTAATTTTAATTGATTAGCTTAAAATATGTTAATAAAAGAATAGTCATCAGGAAACTGAAGAGATTATTTACGTATGAATGTTAATCTCTTTCCACCCATTTCATTTTCTTTTACATCTCTGATTATTCAATTCTCGATTTCAGTCTTTTACCTTGTCGTCATAACCTTTTTTTTTTTTTAATGAATTTGATTGAAACTTAGGTTTTCTCTCAATTTAACTATGGTTGCATCATGGTAAAAAATTTAACTCAAAGATAACAAATCAATTAAAAAATACAAAACAGCTGAGTTCGTTTTACTTTCAACTTATACAAATATGGCCACTAACTTAGATATCTCTTTCTTTAAAGAACAATAAGATTGTGAATATGAATAACAGAAAATTTCTTCACTGTCTTATTTTCAAGTTTGATATTCTTAAAAAAATCATAAACCGTTTATTTATTTGTTTACTAGCACTAAAGTAATTCTTGATCATTTCACAAGAAATAGATCTCCCTTTTGCAAGAACTAAATGAATGATTGTTTGATTGATTTTAACGGCATGTCAATTCGTCCGGGGTCATTTTATATCTAGTGATTAGAGGATTAAGTACACTGTACATTCATATGTACATTTTTTGTGTCGTGATTTCTTAAAAGGTTTCTTTTTTTGCACACGGTCCTATCGAATACAAATAATTTTTGAACAAATATACATGACCCATAGACCAGGTATAACCACTTCTGGTGGAGTTAAGTTAGGAGCTATGACAATGAAGGGGTATTTCACACTGAGTAGAACTCCAAAACTGGACCCTCACCATCAGATGCAGTTTAGCTTTCCCCTTTTGGAGGGTATATTACCCATTTGCAAGGGATAAATTCAAAGTGTCAACTGACCGAAGAACTAAATTACGGCTTGGTTTCTCTGTTGAATGACATATCAACCTTCATATCAAGCCAAAGCCATACTTGGTTCGGTTTAGTTTTATGGCATATCAACCATTGTAGGTTATTTAATGCCAAATACATTTTTATACGTATAAACGTTATTTCAAACAATTCAGTTTAGTATAAGTACACAGTTTAATTCTATTAGACCCATAGATAGGACCCTCTCAGGTGCTACCACTCCGTATCAGAGTGGACCTTGGAGCGATGGCAATGAGGGGGTAGCCCAGCATTACTGGAACCTCACCATTAGATTGTTTAGTGTCATATTCAGGACACTTGGTGGAGAGGGGTCTTACCCAACTGCAGAGAAGCAATCGGTGTATTCTACAGCCCCAGCCGACTGGGCCCAAAGCCTTACTTGTAGCAATTTATTAAGCTTTTTGATTAGATGTGACACAAGGCCGTATAAAGGAGGCACTAAATGAGACTCGAACTCACTCGTGAATGTTTTCTAGCCTAGCTTGCTAATCATTAGCCCATCTGAGGCGCCCTCCAAAGCCATACTTGCAGAAAAACAGTTGTGATACTATTTAATCCATAGTTGGAGGGATAAAGGGGTTCTATATGTTTCCCAAGAGTATTAGTTCGAAAGTGAACATAACAGAGTTCGAATTCGCTTACTTCCAGGTTGCTGTCGAGCACTTTAGCCATTACTCTACGAGGACTCCCTCGAACTCAGTTAAGGAGTATGGCTTATTTTTGTAATTAAGAAACTCAATAAAATTTCAAAAAGAATTGATATAAACAAAATTTTTACTGACACCTTCAGAGAAAAAATTAAAAATCATTTACTAAATTTTCGGTTGACAAATTGCATGATTTTGAATAATTTAGTTTAGGGAGTTGTTTTTATTTATTTATTTATTTATTCTTTATTATCAAAAATACATTTTTTAAACTAAACTTCAACACTCTCAGTACAAACTAGACATAACTACAGATGACCTTTTCTTATATGATAAAGTGAATATTCATCTCAAGATTTGAGGATATGGAAAGCATTAACAGTCAAACGACTATGCAGATTTACACCATATCAAAAGTTTCAGAGGTGCTCCTATCAATGGAAAATACAATGAAATAAGCGTTGAATGCCAAGAAGATTGTTTTGAAGATAGTTAATGTTTCATTCATTGTCCATTTCTCTTTTGGTAAATATAGTTTCAGTCTCTCTCTCTCTCTCTCTCTATATATATATATATATATATATATACATATATATATATAAAGACATTTGGTTATATATTAAAGACGTCATTTGTCTACAAATTTTTATTTTTTTTCAGTCACCATATGGATGTTGTAATATTTGGCGGAAACTGCCGAATAAATTTTCCATAGTTAATTTGTTCCCAAGTACTTTCGGTCCCACCATAGGCCATCTTCAGAGAAGGGTGATAAAAGCAATACGACTTTGCAAGAGTTAAGCGTTAAGCATTTTATTTATACTGGTGTAATGTTGTTCTGTTTTGTTTTTTTTTGTTTTTTTTTTTTGTTTTGTTTTGTTTTTTACGGTGACTTGAACGGATCAAAATAAAAATATGTAGACAAAAGACGTCTATTTTTATCATTAATGGTTTTCGGACTATTGTCTTCATCTTTATTGTTATTTCCACATATAAAAATATGTAGACAAAAGACGTCTATTTTTATCATTAAGGGTTTTCGGACTATTGTCTTCATCTTTATTGTTATTTCCACATCGTTTCGGCCAATATGTCCTCCGGCCTTCTTCAGCGGTTTGTCGAACTGGGGAACCTTCATGGAACTTCGAACTACGTCCTTTATTGAATCCACGGGGGTCGCCTATTCTGATTCCGTTGGCCATAATCGGTTACAAGTGTTAAGTATTCGCCCGCAACTCCAGATGATTGTCTCCTTAGAAGCTTAGGGAACCAACGCCTATAACCGTTACGCTATGTGTCCTGCTGGACAATTCAGACTGAATTTTGGGGACTTATAAACATAATGTTCTTACTTGACTAGGATTACTACTATTATGTATGATTTTTTTTTACTTGTGCTCATATTCAGATTTTTTTTTCTTATCTATCCTTTTTAATTATCGGTTCCCATATTGTATTCAACTCTATTCAGCAGGTCATTGTAGCCCAACATAAGTGCCAATTCCTTAAGGCGTCTAATCCTCCAATGTTTAATTATTTCAACTTTATCCCATAAGGGCAGATGGTTTCCCTTTTCCTTCCATATATGGTCCGCCATACCCAACTTTTCAATCTCACCTCGTACTACTGCCTTCCGATGTTCTGCCAGCCTTACTTTTAGTGGGCGACCTGTCTCACCTTTGTATATTTTACCACAACTGCAAGGGATGGAGTAAACACAGTTCTTGGTCATGTTGAATTCCGTTGGTGGCTTGACCCGGAAGAGATATCTCCGGAGGGTTGAACCACTTGTGAATACTGTCCTGATGTCATATGGACTACATATCATTTAGATCCTTTCGGCTAGTCCTTTGACATAGGGCAGATATACCGTTGTGAGTTTTCGGGTATTGTCCTCTATCCTCCTATTTAGGTTTCTTGGAGCCGATATTATGCGCTCTGGGTAGTAGTTACGATGGAGGTTGTGTCTCAGACTAATCATTTCTTCTTGGTATGCATCAGTATCGCTGCTGCTGGTTTTTGCTCGATGTTGTAAGCAACAGACTATTCCTTTCTTTACCGTATATGAATGATGGGAGTTGAAATTGAGGTACTGCCCGGTGAAGGTGGGCTTACGGTACAAAGATGACCTCAATCCTTGCTTTGTGCGTGTTACTAATACATCGTGGAAGGGTAATTTGTGGTCTTGCTCTTTCTCCATAGTGAACTGTATAGATGGTCAGATTGAGTTCACGTGATCAAGTAATATCTGAACATCTTCCTTCCATTAAGATAAAGACAATAGTCCGAAAACCCTTCATGATAAAAATCATCAAGCTTCGTCTCGGAAATTTTAACAACTAAAAGACGTCTATACTATCCAATCAAACATGTCTTAATGAATTAATGCTACCTAATTACAAACACACACATATATATATATATATATACACGAGGGCTTTCAAAAAGAAAAAAGACCAGAGCTGAGGATTTTCATTGTGCTAACACACTACCATTTCTAATAAAACAAGAAAGTTCTGAATTAGTTTTTCGGTATGTGCCCGGAAAAAGTTGATTTTAGAGTTCTCGTGTATAATACGCATTCCTATCTTGGGTCTTTGAAATCAAGAAAACTAGGGCGTACTATACACACACATATATATACCAAACCCTCTGCAGACACCGGATGCGACACAAGGTCATTTAAAAAAAAAAACCAAGTTTAAAAGGCTTGAATTCCGATTTTTCCTTCTCTTAGACAGGTTGCCATACCAAGGTTAAAGAGCCCTGTCTGTCCAACAATTATCGCATAAAAAGAGGAGGAATAGTTGGATGCATACCCTTCCAAAGTGTATTAGTGATATATATATATATATATATATAATATATTATGGTAACCAATAAAATTAATTTCATTTATATATATATATATAATCAATTTTATAGGTTAACATAATTTATCATCATCAATTTTTTTCCTGTTACTGATTTAACGCTGTTTTTTTTATCATTACTTGACTTGTTTCTAATAAAACGAAGAAAAGAAAAAAAAAGATGAAAGAAATTCATATAAAATTAATTAATATAAAAAATTCTCATAACTCAGAATTATTATTCACTGATATATTTAGTGCATTGTGGCACAAAAAAATTTTCATATCTTCCATGTTTTCCAATCTTATCCATAAGAGAAATTTTTTAATTCAGAAAATGAGTCACACAAAGGCTAGGTCTGGTGAATATGGAGGGTGCTGCTCTTGCACAATTTTGCGTTTTATCTAAAACATTTAATTCACGCCATACTGAAATTGACTTCATATTTTTTCCCAAATTGGTAGTGACATCTCGACATCATCCCTTGATTATATAAGTTGGTCCAAAATACACACCTCTTCATTTAAATTTTGAAATAAATAAAATAAGAAAAATATCAATAAATCAGTCTTGATACTTTTGGATTACACCTTGCATGTATAATTTTGTGGAGTATTTATTTGTTTACAGATACTTTCCTCTCTTTCAGGGGTCAGGAAAAAGTTCCAGGGGTCAGAGAAAAGAATGTTTATTAATGAATCTTGAATATCACATGACCCTAATTATGATCTTATTTCTTTTTTCTCTCTACATGTTTATTTAAGCTTGCATTATTTCTGAATGAATCGACTCAACCAAAGAATTGATGTTTGGCTCAATGAGAATCCATTGTTTAGATCATACATAGCAATTATTAATAATAAACATTAATTATTTCTCTTACTGTTAATTATAGACAGACACAGAAGATGTCAACTCACTATAAAATAAATTATTTTTGTCTACAGAAGCCATTTTAGCCTTTGTTTGTCATTGAATAATTGGAGGATATGACAGGAATTTGGTGATCATGGGGTGAAGTGAAGAAACTGCAATGTATTCAAGAGTTCCAATGTGAAATTAAACAAGGAATTTTCTCATTTCTTTTCATCAAGAAAATTCAAGACACTTGAATGTTAAAATAAAGAAAGTCGGAGGAGAAATAAAGATTTCTTGGAGAAGATGTAAGAGGCAGAGAAAGTTGAGAGTGGAGTATGGTAAAGAGAGAGAGAGAGAGAGTATGTGTGTGAGTGACAAAAAACTGCGGGAAGAAGAGATAAAAAAAGTTTGATGGAGAAGGGGAGAGGGAGAAAAGCTAGAAGGAGAAGAGATGAAAGCACGAATTAGGAAGAGTTGGAGCATAGTAAAGAGAGAGGCAAAAAACTGAGAGGGAGAAAGAGAAAAAAGAAGGTAGAGTTGGAAAGAGGAGGGAAAGGAGAGGAAGAAATAGTTGTAGAGATAAAAGAGTGAGTTAGGAAGAGTTGGAGTAGAATAAAGAGAGAGAACCTGTAATAATAGAAGCAGAGAGGGTAATAAATAAAAAGAGTTGCATGGAGGAGAGGGGGATGGAGAAAAGAGAAAAGGGGAAGAGAGAGGTAGAAAAAGCTCATAAATGAAAGAGAATTAGAAAGAGATGGAGTATAGGAAAGAGAGGCAAACAAGTGGGGGTGAGAGCAAAAATGGAAGAAGAGATGGAAAAAGTTGGATGGATGAGATGAGGAGAAGGGTAGAATAAGTTGAAAAGGTTGAGTATATTTAGGAGAGAGAGAAAAGAAGAAATAAAAAGAGTTGGAGGAGGGAAAATAAGAGCTACAACAAAGTAGAAAGCAAAGAGAGGGAGAGAGAGTTAAAGTTGTAAGAGGTGAAGAGTTGGAAGTAAAGATAGAGAGAAGAAGAGAACTAACTAAAAGAGTGAGAGAGAGAGAGAGAGAGTTGAAGAAGAAGAGATGCCAGAAAAAAAATCAGATGGTGAAGAAAGTGAACTGTGAAGAAAGAAAGAAAGAATCAGAAGATGATGAAGAAACTGAACTGAGAAAGAAAAAAAGAAAGGAAAGAAAGAAGGAAAGAGAAAAGAATCATATGGTGAACAAAATGGAGAAAGAAAAGAGAGACTTCGGAAAACAAAAATAGGTAGAACCAAAAGAAAGAAATAGAAGGATGAAAAAAGAATCAGAAAATGATGGAGAGAGAGAGAGAGAGAGTAAGTAAAAGAAAAAGAGGTAGATCAAGAAAGAAAGAAATTATTGGACATTTATCAAAAACTGGCTGTACCCATGAAAATTCCACAGAATATGTGCATAATAATTGTATGATTTTAATCTCTAAATAACATTCTGCAATGAATAGTTGTTGATTTCTATTTCTATTTTAAAATCAGTTAAATTAATAAAAATACTTATACCTAAAAAAGAATTAATCAAATATAACCAGACAACAACAACAAAAAATCATGTAGTAATTTACATAGCTTTTTGCTTAGATGTGGCACAAGACCATATGAATGGGGCACCCAATGAGAATTGAACTCACTCATGAAGGTTTGCTAGTCTAGCTTGCTAACCATTACACCACCTCATGTAGCAGACTCAGTTTTACAGATAAAAGTAAAGTTAGCAACCGTAGTTGAGGGCTACCTGAAGACTCCCTTTTTATTAGCTACTACATCAAGGTGTAGGGGAGGATGGTACTCCTTTTCCTTGATTGCTTCACTTTACCCTTGATACATACCTTATAATGCTGAGTGTTAAGCAAGGTAGAATCAAGTACCATTTTTTTGAGTCTTTGGTATGACTCAACCTGGGATTGAACTCCATTCTCCCGGGCCATTGGAGGTGCCCGTGGTGTAATGGTTATCGTCGCAGGATATGGACACAGCGACACGAGTTCAAATCCTGGACGAGACTGATTGCATTTCACATAGCACTAATACCCTTGGGAAAGATATGAATCCAAATATTCTCCCTCCAGCTATGGGTAAATAGTAGGACAGACTGGGTTCTTTAGGCTTGGTGAGGCAACTAGTCTAGGAGAAGGAAAACTCTGAATTCAAACCTGTTAAACTCTGCTTAAAAATTGACCTTGTGTCATATCCTGCCTGAGCACAGGGGTTGGTAAATATGATTGGTGAACACTCTAACCACTCAACCAATGAGCCAGTCTTATAGATATATGTATCCTTTTATTTTTGAGATTACCATAGGAATGGGCTGTCAGACAAAGTTTGCCCAGTAGTCTGAGAGTAATATTTAGTAACCTTGACTTAGTCTGGCACAAGGCTAAAAATGAGCAGTCCAAAGGAGAAAGGAACTGTCTATATAACAAGATTTTTTTTTTTTGGAGGTGCCCGTGGTGTAATGGTTATCGTTGTAGGAAATGGACACGGCAACACAAATTCAAATCCTGGACGAGACTGATTGCATTTCACATAGCACTAATACCCTTGGGAAAGGTATGAATCCAAATATTCTCCCTCCAGCTATGGGTAAATAGTAGGGCAGACTAGGCACATAGTACTAATACCCTTGGGAAAAGTATGGATCCAATTATTCTCCCTCCAGCTATGGGTAAATAGTAGGGCAGACTAGGTTCTTCAGCCTTGGTGAGGCAACTAGTCTAGAAGAAGGAAAACTCTGAATTCAAACCTGTTAAACTCTGCTTAAAAACTGACCTTGTGTCATATCCTGCCCGAGTGGAGGGGTTGGTAAATATTATATAACAAGATTTTACAGCATGGCTTCATGGCAAAATCAGCTGTATCAGCCATACTTACAATATGCTAATTTCATCCCCTGCCAAAGAAGAGGTGAGACTCCAGTTCTGCAGATCTTGAGAATGTGGAATACTCCTTTATTGCCATTTCTCCCAGGTCAACTCTTACCAGGAGTGGTAGAGTATCTGTTAGGGTACTATCTATGAGTCAAACAGATTTGTTTCAAAATGAAGAGTATTTGATAGAAATATAACTGTAATGATTTTTTGTTTAAAGGCATATCAACTTTCGTGGGTTATTCAATGCCAAAGCCATCCCTGAAAAAGAATCCTAGTGGTACTATTCAACTGATAGCTGGGGGGAACAAGGGGGCTCATGCCTTTCCTAAGAGTATTAATCCTAAAGTGAACTCAATAGTGTGAATGGAGTTTGAATTCGTAAACTATGATGTTGCAGTCCAGCATGTTAGCCACCATATCATGGAGACTTCCGCTGTGTAGATTGTTTGATATAAGTAGGAATACTTGATACCATATAACTGTGCTAACAAATTATTATCTTCATAATTATTATTATTATTAAACTGGAATAGTTATTGGAAAATATAATTGCGTATTAATTGTTAGTATTTGATAAGAATACTTGATACCAGATAACTGCACCAACAAATTTTTATTATTATCATAATCAAAAAAGAAAAAGTGATTAAAAAAATGTCTGCAATGGAACATTGAAAATTTAAACAATTAATGTTTGTATTCAAACATTTACAAATAAAATTAAAATTTGGCTTTAAATAACCTATTATGGATTGATATGCCATCAAACAAACCATGATGGCAAAATATTTAAGAGTACTTGCCTAAATGGAATTACTCTTGGTTCAGAGACTGATAATAAATATCATTATTAGAAAAGTAAGCTATGTTTTATAAAGAATATAAAACATGAAAAAAATACTACTTATATATATATATATATATATATATATATATATATATATATATATATATACCTAACCTCTTCACACAAGCAGGATGTAACACACAATCAATTTTTAAGCAGAATTAAACAGGTTTTAATTCAGAGTTTTCCTTCTCCTAGACCAGTTGCCATACCAAGGTTAAAAAGTTCAGATAGCCCAACTATTAACTGATGGCTGCTTGAATAGTCAATAATTATTATCATGAGTTACTAGTTACTTGAAACTATTTAATTACTTGCAAATTACTGATGTTGGATAGGAATACTTGAAACCATATAACTGTATATATAGACAAGTACAGATTTTTAAAAAATAAAAAAAATTCATTAGAGACTTGCAAGTAGTTATTTATTTGTTTGTTTGTTGTGTTTCATTTGATTTCTCCACTTTTTACAATCTTCTCACATCAAACTTTAAAAACATAAAAAGGATCTTTACAAAGAACATAAACACTATTAATTGAATATCAATTTACAGATCATATTCTGTTAAGTAATTCCTCCAAGCCAAGAGTGCCAAAATTGCTTTCTTACTGCTTTTTCTAAAACCATCCAATTTAATCTTAAAGTCTTTTACAATATTGCTACTTTTGAGCTGATAAAGCAATTTGCTCCAAATCAGACCTGACTGATAAAATGAAACGCAGTCTCTTCCAAGCAGCGGTCATGTCGATACTGTTGTATGGATGTACCACCTGGATGCTAACAAAACGGCTCAAAAAGAAGCTAGACGGCAACTACACAAGGATGTTGCGAGCAATATTAAACAAGTCCTGGCAGCAACACCCCACAAAGCACCAACTATACGGCCACCTGCCTCCCATCACGAAATTTATCCAAGTTCTGGCCCTTTAAGGCTACAACAGTTTTTGAAATAAATATATGGATATAAGAGATGCATTCACAAAGTATCAAGACTTAAGCTATAGTTACCAAGAAATAAATGAATAATGAATGGAACATTAGTTTTCTTCAAAATAGTCCCCTTAGCATTGAAGAAAAAAGTTAAAATTACAATAATTTTCAAATTAATCAAATTTCAGCAATGAATAACCCATAAGGAGTTGATATGTTGTTTAACAAATTATTTAATCTATACAAGCACCAAAATTATCATGTTTTTGAAAAGATATATCCATTCAACAAATAAAACCTTTGATGATTAACGATTAAGTAAAGAAGATAATACAGCATCACAACATTAAAGTCATATGAATTAAAGAGAAAAATAGAACCATATTTTCTACAGTGATTTTTTAAAAATAAAACCTTCTGGCTTTTGTACAAACAGCCGATCTAATAGCGTTAGTAAAAACCTATTAGAAACTATCAAATAAAATACCATATCTGGTTGGTAAAATCATAGTATTAAAAATGTTAAAAAATACAGCACTTCAGTCAAGACTAATTTTAAATCAGAGAATTTTATTTATAATTTTCTGAGCTTGCAAAAATTTTATTAAAAAATCAATTTGGTACATTTAAAAAAAAAAAAGAAAAAAATTTAAAAAATCAGATTTATACATACACTTTTGACTAACAGATCTGCATTTATTAAAGCCAATATAAAATTGAACTGATGTTAAAAATAATCTTAAGAGATGAGAAACTTTCATTAGAAAATTTTATCTTTGAAATAGTGACTGTCAATCTTAAAAATTAATCTTCACTGAAGATTTTAAGTGAAGAAGATCAGTTATATATATATATATATATATAAAGCGATATGCATTTCTGTTTATTTCTAATTTTTCGCATAATATTGTGTGTGTGTATATATATATATATATATATATATATATATATATATATATATATATATATGTATATAAAAGACTGGCTTTCACACTTGAATTGGTTTATCAAAATGTTTATATAAAATATTCAAAAATTGAAAAAATATATTTGTATACAAATACACCTACATACATTTGACTAAGTTATATTTATTAAAATCAACATTAACTTAAATATACATAGTTTGGTTTTGGCTTCTTTATTAAATGACATATCAGCCTTCATGGGTTATTTAATGCCAAAGCCATCCTTATAGAAGTAAACTAGTGGTACTATTTAACTCTTGGTAGAGGGACTTCCCATGGCATAACGGTTAAAGAGCTGAACTGCATCCTCAAAGTTAGTGATTTCAAGTGCCAGTTACACTGTTACATACACTTTTGGGCTAATATCCTTGGGAAAGGTACAGAACCCCACTATGCATAAAATAGTATCACTGTTGTTCTTCTATAAAGATGGTTTTGGCAGTAAATAACCCATGACGACTGATGTGCAGTAAAAAAACAAACAGAAACCATAGCAGGGTGGCAGGGATAAGAGGGTTTAGATCTTTCCTAAGGGTATTAGTCTGAAAGGAAACATGGCTGGAGTTCTAACTCAGTTACAATGACATCACAATCCAGTATGTTAACCAGGACACCACAGAGACTCCTCTCTGAATATATATATATATATATGTGTCGAGTGTGTGTGTATGTGTTTATTTGGGCAGAATTTCTTCATTAATGCCTATTTCATTGAAACAATATAGACATGTTTTGTCTACATATTTTTGTATATATCCTTTCCAGTTGTGGAATAGATATTATAGTATCCAGCGGGAATTGACTGATGAAACTCACATAACTAATTGTTACCCAAGTACAAGTAGTAATGTACATGCAAAGGTCACATCGCTTTTGCAATATACACATCTTTGATGATGGCTTAAGACTGAGCAGAAAGTACTAGAGGTAACAATTATTTATGGGAGTTTCATCAACCAATTCCTGCCGGATACTATAAAATCAATTCAGCAACTGGAAAGGATATATATAAAAATATGTAGACAAAACATCTCTATTGTTAGATGGTATATATATATATATTATATATATATATATATATATATATATATAGTAATATTGCTCTGCAATTAGAACTCTGTACAGATTTTATGGATTAAAAATCCTTTTAGTGTTAAATTATATATATATATATATATATATATATATATATATATATATTATTTAAAGTTCTCAATGAAACAAAGATTACATGACCAATACTTCAATAAATGTAAGTGATCTATATCTAAATAATATAGCCATTCTGTTATCTGACATACAGCACCCTGTCAGCAAAGCTTTCATTATTCAGACTGCATCCCCGACTGAGGAGTAAGACCCCTCCCCTCAAAAAAGGGGTGTACTGGGTATGATACAAAACTGCATCTGATTGTGAGGTTGGAGATCTGGGCAGTGTGGAGTACCTATTCCCAGGTCTGCTCTGATGCTGAGTGATAATACCTGAGAGGGTCCCATCTATGGGTCAAATAGATCTGTTTAAAAATTTATTTGTATTCAATATGACAGTGTGCAAAATAAACTCTTAAGAAACAACTAAACAAAAAAATGTAAATATAAACATACAATGAATATGATTCCCTAACCTTTCAGCATAAAATAACCCTAAATAAGGTGATATGCTATTAAAATCACTCAATCAATCTGACACACACTTTAATATATTTTAATTGTTAATCACTGAATTCCAAGTAAAAACAATTTATGTCAGATATATATATATATATATATATATATATATATATATATATACATTTAAGCTTATATTGATTTTAGTAAATACAATATAAGTTAATTCAATGTATATGTAGGTGTATTTGTATGTATAAAGACACGTCAGTACAAGCACACAGGAAGATCAGAGTGTTCACCAACCGTCAAGGAGACCAGGGTTCAATCCCAGGTTGAGTCATACCAAAGACTCAAAAATGATACTTGATGCCGCTTTGCTTAGCACTCAGCACTATAAGGCCAGGATCAAGGGTAAAGTGAAGTAATCCTAGGAATGGAGTAGCACCCTCAGCTACACCTCGGTGTAGTAGTTATTGAAAAGGGAGCCTTCGAGTCGCCCACGACTTAGATCGCCAACTTTACAACTTTATTATATTTTGTACTTGAATATATTATGATATAGTTCTACATTTTTGTGCATTGAACATTATTTTACTGATTTAAAACAATTTTAGTTGCAAGTTATATAATGTAACTATAAGAAAACTCAACCATGATTAAAGTCCCATTATATATTTATTTCAATAAAGAATATTATCTTCGCCACTTCAGATGACATATATGCTTCTTCGGGGGTGAGATCAGCAAACATGGTTTACAGTTTGTTTGTTTTTTTTATCATTAAGGGTTTTCAGACTATTGTCTTCATCTTTATTGTTATTTCCACAACGTTTCAGCCGAAATAACAATAAAGACAATAGTCCAAAAACCCTTAATGATAAAAATCAACAAGCTTCGTCTCAGAAATTTAGACAACTAATATGGTTTACAGTAGATTAAAAAAATAACAAAAAAAAAACCAAGCACTCCATTAGATTTATGATATCTCTCATATATTCTATATAAGAATATTTCATACCCATAGTCTTTGGACACCTACTGGATATTACAGATATGAATATATATATATATATATATATATATATATAT
>CAUZXS010002511.1:5000-15000 GCA_963585895.1 Sepioteuthis lessoniana | reverse complement strand
GAAACAGCTGTTCAGAGTTTCCGTATGTTGTGTGTAAGTGTTTGCTGGATTTTCTGGTCATGATAATTCAATTCACAATATATCAAATCTATTTTCATTTTATATCAGATCTTTATCCAAAGCTTATTTCATGTTATCTGAAAACTATGATTTCACTATATCATTATTATTATTATGATACTCCTTGAGAGTTTTTTACACCACTGTCAGCTGGTAGCCCTTCACTGGAGTATAGGTAACAGCAAGTCTCTTTAGGTTTCCAGGACCCTTGTGAGTATTCGAGCTAATCTCACCAATGCTGTAGTTTGGATTGTATTGATTCATTCGCTAATTTCCAACTATTCCAATCTCCCTACCAAGCCTTTTGGGACTGTTCCAAGTACACTAATTACAATTGGTATCACCGTCACTCATGTTCCATCTCTTTTCATTTTCTATTATTATTATTATTATAATACTCTTAAAGATTTTTTCACCCCAGTGTTAGCTGGTGGTCTTTCACTGGAGTCTGGGCAACAGCAAGTGTCTTCAGGTTTCCAGAACTCTTCTGAGTATTCTAGCCATTCTCAACAATGTTGGGGTTTGGAGGGTCTTGATTCTTCCTCTGATTTCCAATTATAATTATTATTATTATTACTATTACTATTGTACAGTTGTACTTCTTATTTGAGATGTTATATTGGCAGATACAAGTACTGAGATTTGGTCAATTTTGAAGCATTATTTTAAACTAGAGCTCTGAATCACTCAAGCAGTTGAAAAGAAATAAGTGAAACAAATATCTGATAGTACTGATCAAAACTGGTTTAAACACATCATGGGTACTGAGCTGTCAATACCAGGCTGGGTTATACCAAAGACTCAAAAAATCGTACTTAATACCTCCTTGCTTAACACTTAGCATTATAATGTATGTAAAAGTTGGCAACAGTAGTCGAGAGTGACCTGAAGGCTCCCTTTTTAATAGCTACTATACCAAAGTGTAAGGGAGGGCGCTACTCCATTCTCTGGATTGCTCCACTTTACCCTTGATCCTTACCTTATAATGCTGAGCGTTAAGCAAGGAGGCATCAAGTACCATTTTTTGAGTCTTTGGTATGACTCGACCTGGGATTGAACCCTGGTCTCCCGGACCATTGGCAAACACTCAACTCATTAGGCCAATGGCCTGGATATAAGGTATGTACCAAGGGTAAAGTGAAGCAATTCAGGAAAAAGAGTAGCATCCTCCCCTACACCTTGGTGTAGTAGCTATTGAAAAGGGAGCCTTCGGGTCACCTTTGACTATGGTCACCAACAACTTTATATATTTATTTATTTATATACACACGCATATGTATACAAGGGGCGTTCAAAAAGTTCTAAGCCACATTAAGAAAGAAGAGCCTTAGTAAAACATTTCTGTTGTGGCAGCATACTATGACTTCCAAAGCAAGAAAAACTAATTCAGATTTTTGTCTTAATTTCTCTACAGATGAGGTTCATACAAAAGTGAGAGGTGTGCAATGAATGTAAAACATTTTGAATGATCATTGTCTGCGTTTGTATATATAATGTATTTATCCAACCCCACTACATGAACAGGATGTGAAACACGGTCAATTTTTAAGAGAAGTTTAAAAAGTTTCAATTCAGAGTTTTCCTTCTTCTTGACTGGTAACTATACCAAAGTTAAGGAGCCAAATCTGCCCTACTATTTACTCATAGCTGGAGAGAGAATAGTAAGATTCATACCTTTCCCATGGGTATTAGCACAATGTGAAATGCAAGTAGCCTCATCAAGAATTTGAACTCTGTTCATTGTGTCCATTTTCTAAGACAATAATCACTGCATCACTAGTTCCTTCTTGTATAAATATAACATTTTTCATCATTTTTATTTTAATAAAATCACTTTTAAGAAGGTAATCATTTTTTTTAAAGATAAACTAATCTTATTATTTTAAATGAAACGCAGTTTCTTCCAGGCAGCGGTCACATCGATACTGCTATATGGATGCACTACATGGACGCTAACAAAACGGCTGGAGAAGAAACTAGATGGCAATTACACAAGAATGCTGCGTGCAATCCTCAACAAGTCCTGGCGGCAACACCCAACAAGACACCAACTGTACGGCCACCTGCCCCCTATCACGAAAACTATTCAAGTTAGGCGAACCAGACATGCAGGACATTGCTGGAGAAGCAGAGATGAACTCATAAGAGATGTACTCTTATGGATCCCCACACACGGCCGCGCAAAAGCAGGACGACCAGCACGAACGTACATTCAGCAGCTATGTGAGGATACAGGTTGTTGTCCTGAAGACCTACCTAGGGCGATGAACGATAGGGAGGAGTGGCGAAAGAGGGTCAGGGATATCCGTGCTGCCAGCACGATATGATGATGATGATGATGATTATTTTACAATCTATAAGAAAAGCCATTATCAAGTACAAAAATTATCTTATTCTAAAAAACCTCTGCTTCCAGGTTTGGTAAAAAATGTAAGAAAGGACATTTGCATGCCTTCAATCTGAAAAAAAAAAAAAAACTCATTTCCTAATAATAAAATTAGATATTTTCCAAAAGATCTTTTATAAAAAATTCACAATTTAGGATTATCTATCATAGAAGACAAATAGTTGATCCCTCCAAAATTGCCAATGGATTTATACTCATAGGCATTTATAATAATCAGGACAACATTGGGTCACCTTGCTAGCATTTAATAGAATTACATAATATTGATAAAATGCAACCATTTCAATTGAAATGTAAAAATTATAAAAAAGAAATAGAAAGAAAAATTAAAGCTAATAAAAGAAAAACACAGAAATGAGAAAAACATCTTTAGGCTTTTATAGTTTATTATTATTATTATTATGATTAAAAGTAATGGTAATAGTAGCAATAGTATAATTGTTATTCTTTATTATAATTAGCAGTCGTAGTTATACTTATTGTTATTAGTAGTAGTACTTTCATTATTGTCATGGATTATTATTACTATTATGTTGAAATGATTATCGTCATTATTATTTGTAATATTGTTATTGTTTATTATTATGATTTAATTATAACCTTTATTATTATTAATTGTATTGTTATACATGTTTATTATTATTATTATCATTATTATTTATAGTAGTAGTGTTTATAATTAGTAGTAGTCACATTATTGCAATAATTTTTCAATTATTATTATTATTATTAAAAATTTGATTATTATGAAACTGAGATGCATTGGCAATGTGGAGATATTTATTCTTATTCTATTTTTCAATTAAAATAAAATCCATAAACAATTCTTAGCTGTTATGTAAATAAACAACTTATAGTACTAATAAAATAAAAAAAAAGCAACCCCCACCACCCTGCTATCAAGTTCAGGGCATCACCATCATCATCATCAGCAGCAGCAGCAGTCTGTCCAGTCATTAGTTATTTGCACTGTTAGTTTCAAGCCTGCCACAAAAATGATTTACTGCTAACTTTAACATGTCAGAAAAACATCTTATGAATTTCTACACTCCGCTATAAATTTTCTCCTATTTAATTTAAAATTTCATTGAATTTGAAAAAAAAAAAAAAAACGAAAAAAGAAAAGAGAAATGCATATTTTGAAAAACAGTGGTCAATTTAAAAAAAAAAAAGAAGCTATCATGGGACTAAAAAAAAAAAAAATGTGGCATTAAAAATCTCCATCTATCTAAATAATGGCTTATTATCAATCATATCTATATAAAAATCTTTCACTTCTGATCTATCTATATATGTAGACATATTTCAAATAGAAAATAAGATAATAATAAAACAAGACAACTCAAAACTTAGAGTTTCACATTGTTAATCTTCAGGTGAGCTAATATTCAACATTATATATAGATATATATATGAAAAAAAAATCCCAATGAATATAAATAAACCTCACAGCAACAAACAATCTAACACAACCCCTGAAGATGACCAACGGAATGGTCAAAAATGCTTGAGCTTGTATAGGGTACTTTCTTCATTATCTTGACCTAAACATAAGAAGAATAGCAAGAAGACTTGAATGTCTTCACTTAAAGATTTTAAAAAAGAAACAATCCTCAGTATTCAACTTAATATGTTTACATAACAGCTTGCTGCCTAAGTATACAATATATATATATATATATATATATATATATATATATATATATATATATATATATTTAAGCATGTTAGATATGATGGTCTATGAAAGGTTGGAAAGTGCTAGGGACAATTTTGGTAAATTCATCCATCAATTCCAATGAAACTTGAAAGGATCTTAATAAAATTATATCGACAAAATGTGTCTTCATCATTTAATCAAACATGCTTAAATGAAAGACTGCTGCCCAACTACACACACACACACACACACACATATATATATATATATATATATATATATAGAGAGAGAGAGAAGGGTAATGATCTGATCAAACAGATGTTAATACAGACTCACCTGAGGATTAGACACGTGAGATTTTGCCCTGTTTTATTTCATTTTATACTTGAAATACATTGTGATATTGCTCTGCATTTTTGTGAACAAGAAACTAAAAGGATTTTCTGGATTAAAAACATGTCTTAGTATTAAATTTTAGTCATAACTATATATATATATATATGAGTGTGTGTTTGATTAAATATAACACATACTTTGTGTTTGTCTATGCTATCTTTGATCCATTCAAATTTTTTATATGTCAGTTGATTTTTGAATGGTAGGAATCTAGGAAGGCACTGAATTTTTCCCTGAGTACTTTCAGCCTCCATTGGAGTCATCTTTGAGAGAGCAAATGACAAAATGCTGAATACAATGACAATTCATAAATAATTATATAAACTATCAAACATGTTTATAAGAGAAAATGCTGCATATATATATATATATATATATATATATAAATCCTTAATGTCTGTTACATTGAGTTCTTTTCCAGGAAAATTTAAATGTTCACTTTTGAATAGTTTTCTTGTCCTGATGGAATTATTCCAAACTCCGGTTTAACTGGACCAGATAATACTTATATATATGTATGTGAATTTCACGATATATATGAAAATTTATTATAAATTATATATTATATAATGGAAGTAGATTTCTTTGTGCACTTATATAATTATATTATAAACTATATATATGAATTTCACTCTTTCAAGAATCTAGTAAGGCAGTGTATTTTTCCCCAAGTACTTTCAGCCTCCACTGGAGCGATCTTTGGGGCAGGGTGTAAGGAAATGACAAATACAATGACAAGTCATTAACATTTATATAAACAATCAAACATGTTTAAAAGAGAAAATGTTGCATATATATGTATATATATATATATATATATATATATATAGTACAAAGATAAAAATGAAAAGTACAATAAAATTTTTATATATATGTGTGTGTGTTTTTGTGTGAGAGACAGAGGAAAGTTTTTTTTTCATTTGTTTTTGTTGGAAATGAGGTGAGAGGGTGGATACAAAACAAAGTAAGCTTTCTTTTTTAGACTTTAATTATATATGTTTGATATATATGTGAATAAAATCAAAATCGGTGATAGAGAATGTATATCTATGTACATGTGGTTTGATGATCCAATGACAGTCATCAAGTGACACCGACTATGTCTACACTTTCTTTATTTTATATATATATATATATATATATATATATATATAAAGAAAGTGACTAACTTGGAAAAAAAGAAAAATAATGTGAATCAGTCACAAAACAATTGACTACTTTTAAAAGTGCTTGATGATTGCATACAGCAGAGTTTTAGAACCAAATAAAATAACTGAAGTCTCCACACTCAGTTACACTAAAAGGATCTTTAAAAATAATAAAGCAGTCAATCTAATTTTTGGGGTGAAGTCATAAATAATCTCTGTTTTAAGAAAAATTATTCATTCATAATTTTAAAATGAATCAATCTTAATTTACTATTATTTCAAATCACCTCTTGCCATTTATCAAGTTAGTTGTTGATTCCTCTCAAGCAAAATTCAGCTGGTTTTCAGTTAAAGTACTTTTCCATCAATCTTTCCATCCCATCTTCTTGAGAAAATATATTTTGTAGAGTATAAAAAAGGTGGAAATCACTTGGTTTAAGGTCTGATAAATATGGTGGATGGGCTAGAAGAGAAAAACCCGAAATCCAATATTCTTTCTTGGGTAATTCTTGCAGAATTTGGTCTTGCATTTTTATGAAGACACACATTACTCAAATTGACAAGTGTGGAGTATTTTCTTAGAAAATTTTTTATGCAAACACAGCAGTTGTTGAGAGTATAAGTTTTCATCAATTGTCTGATTGTGGTTTAAAAACACAAAACTCACAATACACACTGCATAACTTTTCTTACATGAAACTTTACCTTTAGGGTAGGCTGCAGAGATTCATTCTAATTAATCCATTGCCTTGTGAGATGGACATAATTATAAAAACCCATTTTTCATCACTGGTCAATTTCTCTAGCTTGAAAGAAAACTTATCAACATGGATATACAATCTTCCTTATTCTTCTAAGTGTATGGGGAACCCAAACAACCCAGCTGGCTCACTTTTCCGATCTTTTTCAAGTAACAGCAGATTGTAGATGAGGATTGTTATGTATGGATTCTCAAATACTTTTGCGCAGACACCATTCCACCAATTCTCGAAAAGCATTTTGATCGTGGTCTGATGAGAGTCCTACTTTAAATTAATCTCTCAAGAATGTATCACAAGAATCAAACTTTGAAAACCTATTTCTAACTTGGGTGACAGTAGCTGTTTTTGTAAAGTTTTTTTTATTCTTCAATGTCCACAACATTTCACGTCAAATATCCACTTTTTCTCCATTTTAGGGGCATGAGATTATAGATTAAATAATGACATGCACTCTTACACTACTGAAATAAGTATGACTGATGAAGGCATTCTTTAATCAGGCAATTTTCAGCTGCATTTGAAATACTGGAAGTTCAAAATGCATAATTAAACTTTGCTTTTAAAAAACGGAAATTATTTATGACTCAACACAATATTTAGCTTTCAAAAATCCATCTTTTTTTGGCCACTTTTTTACTTTTGCCCTCTCTCATGAGTTTGTGTGTTTGTGTGTGTGTGTGTGTGCGTTCATTCTAACATTGCATATGTATTTGTGTGTGCATGTAAGATTACAAGTTACTGTGGTGGCACAAAAAAAAAACCTGTTGCTCTCTTTTTCAGTAGTTTCTGAATATGTTATTTAAAGATGGAGTTTAATGCCAGTCATTTTCAATCAGAAATATTTCCCATTTGAATTGATAATTTTTTTATACCTCAAAGCTAATCAGACAAAAGACAAATTTTGTTCATGGGAATGTTTTCTTCTTTTTTTCCAGATCAGTTAACTTTAAACATTTTCAACAACATTTACAAATAACATGTGAAAAACACAGAAACAATTAACTTTTTTCATTTGACTTTAAGTAAAATGTAAATTGTGGGGATACTGTTAGATATTTTGTTGAAGGGGCCAGGCAATGAGTTCTGGAGAAGTGATTGATGATCAAGTACTGTCCTGCCCCAACTAAAACTGCTTCTCTGGTACCTGTGGGAATTGGAATTGTGTGTGTGTTAGGAGGAGGAGGAGGAGGAGGAGGAGGAGGAGGGTGGCTTGTGCCAAATTACAAAACTCTTTTTTGGATCTTTTTTATTACTCTCAATTATTTACTAAGTAATCATTCACTGATTTCACAACACCTAACATTTAATCAGGAATTAATTGCTGCACTCACACAAGTATATATATATATATATATATATATACACACACACACAAACACACATACACACAAGCACATATATAAGAATAAAAACATGCACACACACACATCTATAAATGTATATTTGCATGTAGACACACATAAAGACGAAGGCATGCACACATATCAATGAATGTAAAATGTTTTCGTACACACTAACACTCTTATAAGAATGTAAAGACACGGACATCAATAAATCTATAAAGTACACACACTCACATAACATTTTGCTTTAAGATTTTGTGAACCCAGCTGTAAAGTACTTACTTTAATACTTATTTTTAACTATCACCATTGAAATAGCTCATTTCAAAACCAAAGTAAAGCTCCCAAAGGGTAGTTTTAAGAAACTGTACTACATTTAATTCAGGGGTGATTTTTACCTATGCATTTGAAATTGCAGCTTATAGAATATAAAAAAAGATAGCTAGTTTGTTAGATATATATATATATATATATATATATATATATATATATATATAAATATTATCTGGTCCAGTTAAACTGGAGTTGGGAGTAATTCCATCAGGACAAGAAAACTATTCAAAAGTGAACATTTAAATTTACCTGGTAAAGAGTTCAATGTAACAGACATTACAGAGCAATAATTTCATTAAGAAAAAACACAAACCAGTCACATTAGGATAAAATAAAATTCATTTTATCCATAAGATCTGAAGAAGACCTGTTAATTTTTTTTCGTATTTTTTGATTTTATCAAAAACACATAACAGGATGGAAATAAATTTATAATCCTAATGAGACCGGTTTGTGTTTTTTCTTAATGATATATATATATATATATATATATATATATGTAAACTCGCATTGAGATAAACTATACTATAGATACTGATTGGACTTTTGTATCTTGTGATGTATATACATATGGTTGGGTTCAATCTAGGAGAAAGACACTGGTATCTTAAAATGGTAGAAAAAATATTTAAGAGAAACTTCTTTAATTGATAAAAGTTTTAAAATCAACTGCACTATGACCAGTGAACCTATGAGTCTTTCACTCGATCAGTGGTGCATGATAATATTGGTGCTTCAAATTAGGAGAGAATCATGGTTTTTAATTAGTTACTTCCAGTATACCGAGAACTAGGATGGTTAAAAAAAAGAGCATATCCCATAAAACTTATTAGTCAATTGCAAATGAAACTTTATTCTCTAAATTGGAATATTTTAATCTTATGCTTAAATGAAAATCTCATTATGATCAAACATTTTTGCTGAAATATGGTTATGTATTATATAAGGGTAGTGACTGATGATTGAGTACGTGTGGATGCAGGCTCACCTGATGATTGGCAATGTAAAACTAAAAAAACATTAGTTTTTCCAGTTTGATTTTATTTTATAGTTGGAATATTGTTCAGAAATGTTTAATATGTAGAGCACACTATAACTAATTTAAAATGCTTTGAGCAGTAAATTAAATAAGATTTTTTGCAAAGTGTTCAATGAGATATGAGCAGAGCCAATTTAAAATGTAAAAATGTTAAAATTTAAAAGAGGATTCACAATTTTTATATACTACCCATGATTTTATGTCACCCGTATGATGTGTCAACATAAATATGATATATATATATATATATATATATATATACACATATATATAAAGTTTATACATGTGTGTATATATATATATATATATATAGTACAATTTGATGGAGACTCAAACTCGGTTAAGTCATCATGATAAATTTATTTCGGCGGAGAATATTACTATACTCTCCGTCTCGTCAGATGACTATTTACACGCTTCTCTCTCGTCACAGAGTAGCAAATGTGGAGTTACAGTTCGTATTCAGAAGAGGAAATAAAGGAATTATAGATTTATATGATTTTCCTCCTATATTCTATGTAAAGAATAATCCACACCCACTGTCCTTGGACACTGATTGGATATTTTTAAAATATATATATATATATATATATATATATATATATATATATACATGATCTTTTAACTTTATATACATATAATCTTTTAGATTTAAGCTTATACACATATAAAGGTGTCCACATAATCTTTTAAGTTTTCATATATATATATATATATATATATATATATATGAATCTTAAATATCTTTTTTGTTTTTTATTATTGTTGTAAGAAATATTGCAGAGATAACTATAAAATGTGAATTAGAATCCTTCATCTTTCTGAAATAGAAACATCAATATCATCATAGATT
>CAUZXS010002510.1:150000-155000 GCA_963585895.1 Sepioteuthis lessoniana | reverse complement strand
TTCGTCGTTTGGGGTACCTTTTTCTGTCTTCTCTTGCATTGTCTCGAATCTGTTTCTCAATTCTACTACATTTTTATCTCTAATATCTCTGTTGTTAAGAAGGGCCCAGTCATAGTATTTAGTGGCCACTGTTCGTGTGGCGTTTTTTCGTAGGTTTAGTCGTAATTTGCCGTGACTATTCGATGAACGGAGGACACACCCTCGAAGGAGGAATATGCCTCGCAATTCATCGCACTATTTTTCCATTTCTTGTTTATAAAGACGTAGTCTATCTGTGCTTTACTATTGTTCGCGTATTTGTCGGTCTATAATTTTCCCTCCCTTTTTTGATAGTTTGTATTGAGGCATGTTAATCTATTTTCTATCATGAAATCAGTTAGATGTTGTCTATTCCTATTTGACGTGTTGTGTAGGCTGTATTTGTTGTTTCTATTTTTCCCGATTTGGGCATTTATATCCCCGCCAATGACTAGCAGGTTGTGTTTCGGAATGCTACGCCCTAGGGAGAATAGCTCCACGTAGAAGGTGACTAGTTCGGTTTCTTCACTTACATTGGTAGGGCTGTAGCAGGAGAGAATTGTTGCTTTGGGGTTGCCATTAAACGTAGCGGCCATCAAGTGTTTTTAACGCTCTTGGTCATAAAAGCATTCCTACCCCTCCGACCGTGGCATTGACAGTTTTTCCATGCCGATACAGTGGCTAGCTTCCATCCATTGCCAGTTTCGTAATATTTGATATCTTCGGTGTAAGTATATCGGTGTTCTTGTATGCAAATTATGTCTATCTTATGTTTTACGGCCGATGCAGTTAGCTCAGGTAGTTTACCTATTCTATTTAGGGTTCTAATGTTAAATGTCGCTATTTGTATTATTTGTTTGCATTTTAGTAGTTTTTGTTTGAGCTCTGTAGCTGATTTTTCGAACACTAAGGCCAGGGCTCCAACTTCAGCAAGACGCGCCCCTTTTTTACCCGCGCGAAGAGCGATGTGGTTTGTGAATGTGGTTTGAGTGTGGGTCATGGTTATCTTGCGATGGCTGTTTTTATTCTCATCTATAGAAGCCACTCTTATAGATGAGCAGCAGTAGTTCCCCGATCGAACTAACAATCCTGAGCGTTAAGCAGCAAGACTCACACGTCCAGGACAATGTTAGGCATTGCGCTTAGCGGTCAAAGGGGGTGTATATATATATGTGTGTGTGTGTGTGTATATTTCTATATATATATGTGTGTGTGTGTGTGTATATTGTGACGCTGCATAAATTATCCCAAGACGAGAGTTCATTTTATGCGCATTTCACTTCGAGGCCAGTCTGGCACTCGACCCTCCCCAAAAATAAGTCCTTGTCAAAATTCCTTATTCGGGCATATGATAAACTGGCAAATAATGAGGGGGTTAATTTGGGGCTAGACTGATCTCTGACGCTGGTGAGGGTGTTTCCAGTTCACTTTCACATAACCCACCAAGTCCTTCGTTTTCCTTCCCCCTCGGATTACGGAAAACATGGACTTGTAGGTTAAAAGAAATATTAACTGTTGTCAAATTTCCAAATGTTTTAAGTTGAATAAGACATTTAGCGAGTATTAATGAAAGCGATACGAAGCTTTAACAGATATGTGCAAAAGAAGGCGACTCGATAGATAAATAACACAATCAATAGATTTCAACACGAGGGTTCATTTAGAATAGAACAAAGTTTTTATAGGCAACAACTAAACAAATAATAAGATTTATGAAACAAATTACTTTTTCTTTTCTCTTCCCTTTTTAAAGTACCAGCTACATTAAGCCAGCAGGCAGTGTCAAACACATATGTCTCTCAACACTTTTTTTTTTTTTTTAATGCTTAAGTCACTGGGCTGACGCATATAACCATGTCCATTTGCTAATTTACTATTGAGGAAACAGAATCCTTTCAGTTTCTCTCTTTGTTTTTTTTAGTACATACATTTCCCCAATATCTAGGAAGGGTAGAAGAAAAACAGTTTAAGTTGTACTTATCTTTGACAAGGCTTAATTTTCAGGTTCCATTCTTTTACGGGCGAGTGGCATTCCCAGAATCTGGCTGAATGTACCTTTCTGCTGTCTTCTCTCCAAAGATTCTATTCTACTCTTTCTCGGAGCTTGACTAAATTGGCGTCTATATCTTGCTAAAATCTGTCCAGAACTACATTTTCTTTTCCAAACTTCCGTTAACGAAGAAGATGGCGTTTGGACTAAGTGCCAATCATTTGGCTTTTTCCTTTTCCCACCATTCCATCTGGTTACGATAGTCGAGTGACCTGCATTCCCTTCTTTGTCCAACCGATTATAGGTCATGGAGTACGGGTAGCTTTTGACCTTCATTCTGACCTGGATTCGTTACTTTGTTCAACAGGCTGCAGATCGTAGAGTGCGAGGGATTGACCTTCGTTCATATCTCCCTTTTAACAATCAGTCTCTGGGGCCTGTTAGTTCAAACACAGAAAGGTAGGGGATTTAACCTCCCTTTCCCTCTCTTCGTAGCATACCTCGTCACACCCACCATTCAAGAGAAGAATGGGACGAAAATGAAAGACATAAGAAAAAAAAGGGTGTCTGCTTTCACTCTCCCGTTTTCTTTCCGTCTTTTTTCCACTTCACTTTTCTTTTATTCCTTTCTTCACGTTTTGACGATTTTCTCTTGTCCCTCTTACATTTTAACATTGAGGAAGAAAAGATTCCTTTTTCCTCCTTTTCTTTGTCTTCCTTTCTTCATGTTTTTGACGAGTTTCAAGTCTCTCCAGAGAATAAGTCTGGGTACTTTTTCATCAACTTCTCCACGTCCTCTCGCTCTAATATCGACAAATGGCTTAGCTTTTCCTAGAACTTATTCAGAATTACCGAGTTCTTAGGCTTAGGAGGTGGACTTCTCACTGCCGGCGCTTCCTTCCTTTCCACTGTTCTGCTTTCGGTGGCTACTGCCCGAACAGGCTGTCCTTCTCGATGGACATATTTCTTTAGTCTGTTTATATGACACACTTGTGTCTTCTTCCTTGTCTCGAGGGTATTGATTCGATATGTCCTCTCGTCAATTTTCTGTGATACTGCATATGAACCTATGTATCTTCCATCAGAGTGGAGTCCTCTATTTGTGGATAATAGTAAACTCTTTTAAACTCTTCCTTCTTCGCCATTTGTAAGGGTCCTCTTACCGTTCTCTTATCCTCTCGATTAGTGTTAGTGAATTTATTCCCATTATTCTTTGGACTTTCATCTTTTCTCTGATGACCGATCAATTTGTCTTTGGGTTTCTGGGATGTGGAAGCTTCATTTCCTTCCTTTCCACCTTCCCACTCTGCGAACGACGACGTAGGTTGTACCTCGCTCGTGGCACTGCCGCCATCTTGTCTTCATTTTTGGCGTTCATTTTCGCCATCTTGTTTTCTTCGTTTTTGGCGCTCATTTTCGCAATCTTACTCGATGGACCCTTTTTAAGTTTTACTTCATTTCCCAGTATGAGGGAAATTCCTTTCATTGTGAATTGGTCCATTTTTCCACTTGGACTTGAGGATTATCTTATATAGCGGTATTTTCATCCTCTTCCCGCCAATACCCTCTATCTGCACAGTCTCACGTGCTGCTTCTATGACCCCTTAAGGTACTTTCTCTCGTAGAAGTAATGACTGAGATGCCCCTGTGTCTCATAAAATTGATACTTCTCCTGGTCCTCCATTTGGGCCTCTTATGACCCCTTTCTTCGTCCCTAGGTCGATAAGACTGGTTTACTTTGGCTGTCGTGACAGCTCCTTGCAGTTTTTCCGACTTGGTTCGGTTAGTTTCCGGACCTTTCCCTAACTGACACCTTATGGCTATGTGTCCAGCTTTTCCACATTTATAGCAGACCACCATTCTGCTGTCTCTCTGGAAGGTTCTTCTATTCTCTTCCGTAGGCTTTTCTTCTGGGCTTAACTCTGCTTTAATCTTCATTTTACTCCTTTGGCTTCACGTGTAGATTTTTTCCTTGTTTTTTTTTGGTGTGTGAGGGTGTACTCATCTGCCAGTGCGGCCATTTCATAGCACAGGTCATTCTTCCTTTCACACAGGTGAACCCTGATTTCCTCTGGCACACAGTTTAAAAATTCTTCAGCTAATATTAGCTGCCGGAGTTTCTCCACGTCTCCTCTTAGAGTCGCGCCATTTCTCGAGCGCATTCTCCTTGTCCCGCAGAAATTCCACATAAGACTGGTTTTCTTTCTTTTATGACACACTTAGCCACAACCTCGTCCACCTCCCTCCAATCTCTCTGCAACAGCGTGGGGAAAAAACAGATTGAAAGTTCCTTCCAGGAAAGTGACTATACACTACCCTGCCCCACGTTGTGATTCTTTAAATGGAAAGGCCGACGATCACGTCTGAAAGGAAGAGGGGTTGCTGGCAGCCGAAGACTGAAAACCGAAGGGTATATATTGTAGAGCAAAAAAAAAAAATACAACTCCGATTTCTGCAGTAGTTAATAATAAAAAGGTTTTATAATCTTCAAGTTTACAGATGGTAACAAAATCTGCGGGTGTGACTTATAATGGTCTAAGGCGTCGGTCTAATGAGGGTTAAGTCTTCTTAACAATAATTCGTCCTAGCGGCGGACTGGTGATATGAGCTGGCAGCACGAAGCACAATTCCAATCTGTTGGTCCCTGCCTGGTCTTCGTCTGGTCCCAACTGCTTCGATTATTGCCACCAACTGCTGAGTTCAAAAATCGGCTTGTTTATATAATAATTGCTAATATTCTGGGGTAGGTTCTGAATGAGGCAGGGGTGATCTCCATAACGTCATTTTAACTCATCAGACATCCGTTATGTCTTTGTTTCAATTCTTGTCATCAGAAAGGGTCCAACCCCTTTTCCACTTCTTCCATTAAGTCGCTCCTCTCACTGCACTCGTGATGAGGAATATAGGAGGATAGCTTTCCTCCTACCAGCACAGTTTCTCTCATTTTACTGCTTATGATGTCAAGCTTGAGATTCCTCCCCTTATGCCCAAA